>VZRL01007053.1:213742-236373 GCA_013397895.1 Origma solitaria
TCATAGTAGCTGAAGTAACAGCATGCAGGAGCAGATAGGGAAAAGACCTTCTCAGGATGTGCTGGATGGATGAGGAAGACATATATTATATATTTGCTTATATATAATATGTAAAAATATAATGACATATATAATTATTATCTCTATATAAGGGCATATATATTATTTATANAATATGTGCCCTTATATATTTGCTGTTACAAATAACTGCGTATAGTCAATTACAGCTTTTCTGTTGATATCTGCCAAGGTGAATTCTCCAATGAGGCTGTTAATTTTCTTCGTAAGCACAACTAGTAACTGACTTGAAAGATGGGGAAAAAGCAATTATCATTCTCATTCCGCTCCTCCATCTCCTCTGAGATATCCATAACTTCACCTGTGATGTAGCCTTACAAACAGTTGAAGAAGTAATTATCATTCTTGAGTGACCAGGAATATTCCGAAGAACAACAGAAATTTTATAATGATGTCATAGAAATATTCTTTGTGGCAGATCCAGCAGGAAAATGGATCCTTCCTTTCTTCATGTCCTTTGTGCTCTGATGTGCTTCTGTTCCCCTTCAGTGTGGCAGCTGCTTGTTTAAGCCACATGTGACTGTTGTTTTACCTCATCAAAGGGAGAAGCCTGTGTCAGAGAATGGCTCCAAATCACTGAAAATATGGGGCTGGGAGACAGGCCTTGTTAATGATTAAAAAGTAACAGCAGTTGCTGCTTCTGAAAATAATCAAGAGGACAAGAAGTCACCATATGAGAAATGCATTGCCACTTGAGAGTAACATGGCAAGCTCTGTAGTAAAAATCTTGGCTATGTCTATTTTCCAGAGATGCAACAGTCACTTAACTTCTGCATAAGCCACACTTGCTACTTCATTAGTTAAATATACATATAATTGTGACTAATAGTCTTCTTTCTTGTTTGTTTCTGTTGGTTTAACTACTTGATCTCTTGATGTTATTGGTCATGGAAGAAAAAAAATTGATTCTCAATACTGATTTTAGTTATGCATTAGAATATCCCTCTTCCCCCAAGTGATCAGATTTTAACATTCACCCTATGCTCTAATCTAACATTTTACAAAGAAAGGGAGTGTGAGTTTGCATATGGTGCTGCTTTTCTCTGTCCACAGGAGAACTTATTGTAATTAGAGATGATTATACACAGAAACATTTAGTCATGTGATGTTGTTAATCTGCTTACACATGACTAATTCATTAAAATCTGTTTTGTAGGGTTAAATTTTCCTTCCACCTTTAATGCATATATACATGCATATAAAATCTTACTGTGTTCTACCTCTTTCTTAATCTTGCCACTGGGTCTACTAGAATCACATGGTTTAGGCACAATTAAAGGGTGACTCAGGGAGGATGAACATCAATCAAATTCACAAATTTATAGGGACTCCTTTTTTTAATATAGGTGTAGAAGTAGATAAATAATCCTCACAATCAGTATTTTTTTTCATTAGACTGTACATTTAGAGGCAGGCATGAGCATAATTCTGCTACTGATACATCTCTAGTTATTACTAGGTTTGCAATTCAATTACCCGAAGAGCCTCAAGTACCATTGATTATTCATGGGATTCTTGGGTTGGGCTGGCTACAAAACTACTCATTAATCCCTTGAGTGCCCCTGGGCAGTCAGTATGCATCTAGCATAGCAAATCTGCTGCAGCTGTAGAATATAACAAGCTTTGGATAGTGAAGGGGTTGGAGTGAGAGTAGGGCTCTCAGCTCACAGCCACCAATGGCTGGTAGTCTCCAGCACAGCAATAGTGTCCAAAGCCAGGTAGCTGTGGGCCTTCTGAAATGACCCAAATGGCTGATAGCCAAAACCCGGTGGCTCAGAGGACAGCCACAACAACTCCCTGTGACTTATTAAGAAAATGGGGGAAAAAAATCCCTCAGTCTTATGGTTTGCATTTGCTACATTGAAGAAATTGTTCGATCAAATGTACATCTGTAAGAGAGGAGCTGCCAGTGTGCAACAGTGACAGGATTTGAGCTGCTTGAGGTGCTTATCCTTGTTCAGCCTTTTTGGAGATCAGTACAATGCCTGTTTCCTTTGCAGGTGGCCCATGAAATCTTAGGAAGTACCAAGACAGTGCCTGGAGAGTAGGACACACTATTTCTTACTAGCTAGAACTTTAGGATCAGTATTTTGAATCATTGAATAACAGTGAGAATAAGACAAGAAGCATGATTTTCTTGTGCCACTGAAGTACCTAGACTGACAAGGACCATAATCATCATATTTATAGCTCACACATATTAATTTCACATAATTTATTACCACAATAAACTATGCTCATTGCTGGTTTTGAGGGGTAATCTAGCTAATTCAGCAACAGTTTGAAGGTAGTTCCATTTTTAATCTATTCTTATGTTTCCTAGCACTCATAAATGTACATGTGTCAGACCAGTACAAAGTCTGTGCTAGCAGTGAATTCATGTCCAAATCAGATTGACCACACAGTCAGTGAAAAGTCTGCGCTGATAATATACTGCTTCCAAATACAATCACACTGCAGTTGGTTGACATGAAGATAAAAATTTCTGCTCCTTGCTCTTTCTCCCTGGTTCTGTTTTATCAGATGTGCATCTAACAGAAGACTCTTTTATGGCTTCAACATACTTTACATACTTGTACACATATTGCATTTTTCTGTGTGAGAAGCTAAGTTTTCCATTATTTATTATGTAAATGACAAAGCCCTTGCAGACAGTGCAGTCCAGGATGTGCAGTCGACATAGTCCAGTTTTCTACAGAAAAATGCTGAAGACATATCAGTAGGTCAGTATATCAATACCAAATTAGGTTGGTAGAAATGTCTAGAGAAAGTTGCACAACTCTAATTTTACGATATTTTACTCAAGGCAATGCTTTCCATGCATTGCTTCTGAGTGGATGCATTTGCTTGAATCTGTTTCCCAAGTAAGGGAGACATAAAACCAAGCCAAACTACTGCAGATTTTTCACTGGGCCTATCATTTTGCAGGTATGTTTTTGTCTGCACACGTTCATTTGTGTTCATCTACATACCTCAGTGTATTTCCATACTAATATATATCTAAGTGTATAGCGGGGAGAAAGAGAGAAGAGAAAAAGGCAGAAGGATAAGAAGCTGTGGCATTAGAGAACTTTTCTAATCAGTACCTTATTGTCATATGTCAGTACTTGTATCTTTCTCTAGGTGGGATGCTGTTGTGGTTTAAGCCCAGCTGGAGATGAAACACCATGCAGCTGCTGGCTTAACCCTCCCTCTCTCTCCTTCACCCCAGAGGAATGGAGAAGAGAATAAAAATAACACTCGTAAGTTGAGATAAGAACCATTTAATAATTAAAACCAAAGTAAAATAAAATAATAACAGTAAAGAATAATATTAATGATAGTAAAAAGGGAAAGGAAAAGAGCCCCCAAAATAAGTGTTGCACAAATAGTTGCTCGGCACCCACTGACTCATGTCAGACCCCACTTCCCAAACTTAGATCAGGCCCCCCTTTTGGGTAACTCTCCCCAGTTTACATACTGGTCATGACATTCTATGGTTTGGAATAAGCCTTTGGTCAGTACAGGTCACCTGTCCTGGCTATGCTCCCTCCTGGATTCTTTTGCATCCTTTCTCACTGGCAGAGCAAGAGACATGAAATAAAAAGTCCTCAAATCAGGATAAACATGACTTAGGAAAAACCAAAACATCAGTGTGCTCTGAATATAATTCTCATTCTGAATCCAAAACAGTGGAAAGAAATTAAGTCTATCCCAGACAAAATCAAAACAACTAAAATAGTTTAAAAAATGCTTCATATATTGATCACACAGTATAAATGCTAAAACTAAAATATGTTTCATATACTGATCACATGGGATCAGTATTGCATCCAGCTAGGAAGTGAAGCTGTTAGTCAATCTCTTTGAGATCTATAGGTAGATCATTATGAAGTTCACAGGATAGAAAACTTTTTTCCAAAAAAATTGTCTCACGTGAAATATGTGACAATTTCTCCATACTTCATGTGGTCCTTGATGCACATGATGTCAAAAAATCTTGGGAATCTTTTCTGGTAAAATTTTTACCAGAAAATAATTATTGTGAACACTGTGAGAAAGACAACTCAAAAGAACAAACCCCTTTCTTTCTTGGTTTTTTCTAGAGAGACTCCCCTGAGACTTGGAAAAAGTAATTCTTGAACTGGGAAGACTGACCCATTGCATTAATGACGGCACAGTAACATTTTGACATCAAGTAATCTAGTGGCTCGTCTGAAAAATGCAACCTACATAATGTATGGAGAGAAAATTATGTGCATTCCATGGCAAAGAAAGACACAGGTGGGACTAGAGAGTTGTATTGGGTGCAGAAAGTACTAAGGACAGTACATTTCTGGTCAGGCTGCAAAGGTTCATTTCAAGCTCAGCAGTGCTCTTATGAGTGGGTACTTCAGGAAATGCCTTACAATCAACCTTGAAAATATTTAAGCACTATAATGAGGTGGAGAAAAAAGCCCAACAGAACAAATGAAGCATGGCTTTGCCCAGTTGGGGTGGAAATCTTCTGTTTACTAGGAACTCTGTTCTTATTTATCCAGTTGTTGATGTCTAATAGACCTACTTAGGTGTTTAAAATTATGCCTGTGCCTGACTACCTTGTCTGAGCAGAGCCAAAATGTTGAACGCTTGAAGAATGGAGACGTAGGATAGCACTCCCTGGGTACCATGACCTTTGGATGACATTTGTGCAATTAAAGCAACATTTGTATCTCCTGGAAAAGTAAAATCTAGGTATTCAAACAAAAAGAAAAATACATATGGACAGTAAAAAATTTAAAACCTCCCTAGATATTCATGAAACTATGATAAATATAGTTAGTGTATTTCAAGTATTGGTTTCTGAGGGTCTAATAAATGGTTATATTAAGAAGGTCGGGATCTATGAATTATGTAAATACAACTGGAAGACCAAATAGGTCTAGCACATAAGAAGTTATATTAATGATATTAATTTCTGATTTACAGCTATTCATTAACAAATTACAACTTTGTAGAGAAGTTACAATGAACTATATACTGTATACTATATACTGTATACGATATACGATATACTATATACTATATATTATATACTATGTGCAAAGAACCACAATAGTAGCTATTGGAAAGTTGTGAAACAGCAGAATAGTGCTCGAGACTGAAAAGTTGCACTGTCTTATAAATGCCTTTGTTAGGAAATGTTCAAAATCCCAAGCATAAATAGCCTCTTACGATCCGATACAGAAGGGATTTATAATTTATGAAGTGGTTTAAGGCAAGTTGAAGTACATTTAGAGATAAAAGAAACTTTGTTTCATCATGCTTAACTTAGTGTGGGACCTTCTTAACTCCTGTACCACACAGGTATGATTTTACTAGTGCGCATCTGGCTAAACACCACAGTTCTGATATGGGCCAACATACAGTGACTATGTATTAGAGATTTCTGAAACCTAATTGAGGAATTGAAAGCATATCACAGGAGAAATAATTTCTGGTGGTGATATTAGTGTTGTCACAACTATCAGGGCCTAGTAGGTCAGTTAATCAGCCAAAATGGCTGAATCAACCAGTATTTCAATTCCCTCACATCCTGAGCATTTTCTTTCTATTCTAAGTTCTATTTAGTGTTGAGGACTTGATTCAGAGGAATTAGAACATTTCTGAGCAGCAGGCTCATTGGATATTTCAGTTGTATACCCCAATTCTTACCTGTAGATTGCTAGCATGTAAGGAGTTAACTCTTTGAAATACAGCTAGGAATTTGGTTTTGGAAGTATTCACCATTTTCTGGTGTAGCTTTTTATTCAGGTTTTTTGGTGGTTTTGTTTGTTTCTTTGTTTTTAATTTAGAAGAACTGACTTTCACTAGCTGTTGAACTTTATTCTCATACAAGGAACTTAAATTTTAAAATCTCAGACAAGCTGTGGTCAAGTACACTGTTTTATATGATATTTCTGCAACTGAATGTGGAAAATCCAGTAGTACATTGACAATAATCTGTACAATTAAATACTAAAAAAGGGCCAAGTAGATCTAACACAGTGTAGATCACATGCTATAAATAGTCATTTTAAAGGGAGTTTAGGGAGACAGAAGTGTGTCTTTCAGCTGGTGTGATTAATGGAGAGGATGGCTCTGCTGCCGAAAAGCTTGTTTTATGTTTTAGCTCTGCTCTTCTATCTTGACTTTTTTGCCTCAGGGTAGACTCAAAATAATTTTAAGTGAGTTCACTGGTCTCACTGTCAAGTCACTGCTGTAGGCTAGACTGGAAATAAAGTATCATTATTTCATTCTTCCATTTTACACCCTTTCAAATGCTAAGAAAGACAGCTCTTGCTTCCTGTTTAAACTGAACTCATCACAGCACTGTGCAGCTAGTGTTTGTTTAATAATGTTTAGCAAATCTGTGAACATGTAAGGATGCTGTGCAGTGCATGTGGGATAGAGGTATGTCTTTCAGCCTCTGTGCAGATTGCTGTCTTCTTTGAGAGTCTAGGTGGAGAATAGTTCTGCTCTTTTAATTCCACGGTTTGCATCCAACCCTTGAAAGAGATAAAACACTGACATCACATATTTGGGAGTAAAAATGAGAACGCTGGGCAATATCTTCCTGTCTTCTTATCTGGAAGCACACATCTCACAAGACAAAATCCCTTGTCACTCACTCCAGCAAAATTACATTGTCACTAGAAGACAGATGTGAGGAGAACAGCTAAAGCAAGAAAACTTTGATTTTTCCTGTGTGTTACTGTCTACAAAAATGTGTTTGAAACAACTTTCCTTTGACTATATATAAAAGAATTTAAAAAAATGAATAATGCTCAGGGCTAATTTTTCAAACATCATTCATACAACCAAAACAGTACAATTGCAATGTCCTCCTTGGTGTGTGGTATTATGCAGTATTATCCTGTGTTTACACCAAGGTCAGCAGCTTTGTTAAAACTGCAATGTCAGTCCTTTTGTCTGGAAATAAAATATTGATATTTCATCCTTCCTTTTTTCATTTCTTTTTCTTTTTTTTTTTTTTTTAAGTCTAACAAATAATTAGAAAACGCAAATATTTTTTTTGAATAGTTGCAAATCCAGAAAACGAACACAGAGGTTTCTGCTGTCAAATATCAGCAGCAACCAGGGGAAGTTTCCTTCAGGGTGATTTATGGGACAAGAGATACTGAGTTGTGTTAAAGCTGACCTGGGAATGGATTTCTGTGACTCAGGGTGTCTCTCTGGAGTTTCCTCTACCACAGTATTTCCAGGAGCAGCAGTAAACACCTGCTGCATGGGGGTTGTAAGGTACCAGGGCAACTCCTAAGATGTGGGCAAACCTTTCTTTCTCACATAAAAACTGAACTATTACTGCTTTAAATTCAGGAGTAGTTTATGCAGAAGAGGTTAGTGAATGACTAGCAAATTGTAGGCCACATAAAGTCCTGTCGCTTGACATTCGTGTGTGTGTGCGAATGTAGAAACTGATTGTTTTATTTCAATATAGATAGCAGAGGCAGCTGGCGTTATCACACTGATTTGATTGGTGTGGTGTGAAAGATAAGGTCATCCCTGGCAGTGTGGGGACAGACACTCAGCAAAATGCTGAGTGTTAGAGGTGTAGCAAAGCACTACTGTGATAATCCATGAAAGTTGTCATTGCCTGAGATCATTCTGGGGTACACTGAAATTATGCATGGAGGTTACGCGGGCAGAGCAGATTCCACACACAGCACGGCCCACCTGCTAACACCACCTCTTTAAGAGGAAAAATGGTTTATATCCTGTACCTCCTACCTGAGCCTTACTGACCAGACAGTAATAGAACTGAATTCAAGAGGATTTTTATCCTGGCACCTGAAAGTCCATCTCCTTGAAAGGGACTGACCAGCACAATACACCTCTGTTCCCATTCATGCTGCTGTCTGGGGATGAGAAGGGAAACCTGTCTGTCCCCAGGAACTCGGTGATATTGGGCCACCTGATGCATTTTTAAGCCAGCTCTTTTTGACACAAGATTCAGTGGAGCACAGAAGATTAACTTCCTGAAAATGAAAGGGACAGATAGAAGAAGAGGAGCTGCTTATCAAATATGCACATTTCAGATGGAACTTCACACTCCATGAGAAGATTTTAGATTGCTGCAAGCTCTCTGGAGTGCTCCTGACAATGTGTTATCAGGTCATGTTTGCATGACAGTGGCAGCCCATGCAGGAAACATCAACCCACATGACTTCTAAGGTGGAATCAATCAGGTGAGCAGTACAGATTCTGAAAACTAGTTTCACCTTCATAAGATCTGGTTATCTGTGCATCAGACATGAGGTTTGCCAGCCCCATTTCAGTCTGGCCAAGTTCAGTGCTGCATTGAGAATTTTAATGAACGGATGTTGTATTATGTATGAAAGATGACACCGAGATGATTTCATGAAAACCAAGTCCCCATGAAATATGAACTATTACTGAAGGCTTCACCCCTCACTTAGCTCACATAAAATGCCCATTTAAAAGGGCTTTGTCTTGTTAAGCTTTACAAGTTTGTGTAAGGCTTTCCATTATCCTTAAACAATGTTAGAACCGTAAATGAGAGGCTGACACGAACAGTTCAGAGTTTTTATGACATCAAGGTAACAAGACCATGCTAAACACAGAGAATTAATATTCCCAGGACTCTTCTTACTGTCACGCAATTATTAGCTCACAGTCATTGAGTATATTCAGGAAACATGAGCAGACCTCAAGGAGATTTGACTGTCCCTGCCATGAACAGTGAAATCATTTACACAGAATCATAGAATCACAGAAAGGGTAAGGTTGCAGGGACCACTGGAGGTCACCTTGTCCATCAAAGAGAGTCTCCTCCAAGAACATATCACTCAAGGCTATGTCCAGATAACTTTTGAATATCTCTAAACTGTTCCTGACTGAAAATTAACTGAAAACAGACATACTGTGCCACTAGCTTTCAGTCAAAGTTTTACTCTCAGTTTTGCTTAAAAGCTGAGAAACGAGTCAGAAAAAAAACCTGGAGGATCGTAAACTCATCAGTTAATTTTGTGCACTCTGCTAGCAAGATTAAGTTGTGTAGTACTACATTTCTTTAAAGGCTGCTATTCCAAAGATGCCGTGGGCTTTGGGGACAGCACCAGAATAACTCTGTATGTACTCTTCAAGATTTTGAGTGGGTGGTTTTTAAGCTCTTAGATAAACACTTAACATTATTTTATTTGGTCAAATAATTCTTCTGATCATTCTGGTATTTCAATTGTAATTTCAAATGTGTAGGTATTCTTGAGACCATTTTCACAAAGTTTGCTATAATGGCTTTATTTGCTATAGGAGTCATTACGTAGAAGATTGTATGATATGTCTCTCTGGTTTAGGATACTAAACAACTTCAGCACCCATCCTATTGTGTGAGAGTTATCCTCCCCATTAAAAGGAAATATCAGCTTCTTTTGAATATGGTGGATGACTGAACAGTTGCTCCTACATTCCACTTTCTCATATAAGTGCAAAGCTTTACAAGTTCCTTCACTTTATTATGCAGTTTGTTGAAAATAAGGACCTAAAACAGAGGGAAGAGGTAAAGTACATCAGAGATTTGAACATATAAAGAGAAATAGACATTTAAAAATATATTTGTGTACTCTTTAATACCTGTTTATGAAATGCTGGGTTTCATTTGAAGTCTGTTTTTCCCAATTCACTTCTAAGTTTGAACTATCTTTTTATTTAAATATTAAATATTAATATTAAATATTTTTTCCTGTTTTTCCTTCTTGTTCTGCCACATGCCAGGCATTCAATTTTATCAGCATAGCCAACTTGTTAATTTTTAATGCTTAAAGAAGTATTGTCTGTTGAATATCGTTTAGACTATCCTTTTACCCTCTGAAAGTGTGTTTGAAACCTGAATCAAGCACCACATATTTTATGTGTATAAAAAATATAAAACAACTTTGAGGCAAGGCATTATATCAGTATATACATACCTATCTTTCCAGTGTTGCAGTGAATGGCTCAAATAACCTTTTTGTCTTGTTCACATGTATCATTTTTCATGCTGAAAAGGATGTATTTGATCAAAAGTTTAAATAGTTATATGTGATTCTGAGTCTAAGAATGCTTTGCTTCTGAAATGATGTTTTGAATTCCTTCATTCCGTATTCTCTAAATGTGTTTTTGCAATAGAAATGAAAATAGATGCTGCATTCTAATGTAAATTTAAAATGGCCTTGAGAGGTGAAGACAATTTAAATAGTTCCCCTCCAACTATATTTTCCTGTATGTGAAGCTAACATTAGAATCCCATTGTACAGTGTCTAACAAAATAGATCCACATAAAGAACCCCAAACTCCAAACCTCGCTAAAAATGATAAAGAAACCCTCTAAACCACACCACACTCCACACCACCCCCCCAAAAAAATCCAACCCCCCAAAACAAACAACAACAAAGAAACCCACCAGCAAAACAAACCAACTTAACAAATGAACAAACTGAGAAGAAACAGGATTAGCCTGTGGGAGGACAGGAACATCTTTCTGCATCTTGGCATTACAGCTCAAGTTAATGCTAGCTAGTGGCATTGTAATTAAGGCAAAGTGATGAATTTGTTGAGTTAATTGCAGGAAGTCTGCATGTTGTGTTTGATGCAGCTGCACTTTGAATTTAAAATATATGTTTGTCATAGTGCTCCTGACAGAAAAAAAATGCAATCAACTTCTTTTTCTTTTGCCTTTAATCACATGACTCATAATGCAAGGCTTATTGGGGATTTTTATCATTAAGAAGTGCTTTGGATCAACAAGACCTTACTGATGTCTGGGGAAGGATTACCTAAACCATGTAATGATTTCTTCCTTAAAGTACCAAATACATATTTTTTATTTCAAAAACAGCCATCAATATGAAGTTCTAAGAGTATTTCCCTTTTTATTAGTATTTTTCTACTTTACTTTCTTTGAAAGCTGCTTGAGTACTGGAACAATGTAAAGCCTGTCAATTAGCCCCAGTGCCCTAATTAACCCAAAAGAATATATTCTGTAAGCAGAAAAAAGAAAACAGTGCTTGAAAGATAATTTTTTAAAATGAAAAAAACACTGTGAAAAATTAATTTCTAACATTCTCAGTGACAGTAAGGAATAGAACTGGTTTCAGGAACTTTCCTCCTCTTCTCAGACTTATTGTTTCCCATTATCTTTCCTCAATTTTACCCCCTTTTTTTTAAGCTAGTGTACGTTTCCACAACCCTATTTCTCATTGAATGGAAGGCAGGACTTTGTTTGCTTATTTCCTCTTAAGAAATCCAAACACTATAGACCATATAGGGCATCACTGATGTAACAATACTGAATTACATAAATCATAAAATCAGAGAAAGATTTGGGATAGATGGGACCTTAGCCTAACCCTACTGCTGTCACCAGGGATATCTCACCAGACTGGGATATTCAAAGCCCTATACAACCCGACTATGAACACTTTCAATGACAGGGCTTCCACAACTTCTCTCAGCAAACTGTTTTAGTCTAACCTATTCCTTGTATCCTGTCTAAATCTACCTCTCCCCTTTCTCCTTGTCACAATAGGCCCTGGTAGAAGTCTGGCTTTCCCTTTCCTATAAGACCCCTTTATATACTGAAAAGATGTAATATGGTCTCCACAGAGAGCAATGCCACCCCTCAAACCTGTCAAGGTCCCTCTGGACGGTGTCCCTTTTCCCAAGTGAATCGACTGCTCCACCCAGCTTGGTGTCTTCTGCAAACTTGCTGAGGGTACAGTCAATCCCATCTGCTATGTCATTTTTGAAGGTCTGAAATATTATTGGATCCTTGAGGAGCACTGCCCATTATGGGTTCCACTTGGGTTCTGAGTCACTGACTGCCACTCTTTGGACATGGCCATCCAGGCAGTTTTTTATCCATTCAACAGCCAGTCTCTTAAACATATATGTCTGCGGTTTAGAAGTAAAAATGTCACGGGGAGCACAAATTTAGAACTTGAATAAACTGGGCATTCTATATTTTAGTAGAATGAGGACTTACCAGAGCATCCCCACTAAAGGCTTCTGGTCATATTCTTGCTTAACTGATTTTGCAGTATTGAGAAACAGTTACAGTGACATTACAGTTACCTGTAATGGTGGAAGGCTAATATGTACAGGTAATAATTCAAAGCTAAATTAGGTGGAAGAAGACAAACTCACCTCTTCTTTAGAACACATATATGCGTTCTTAAGTATCGTGTCCATTCAGGTTTACATTCTAAACTATTTTTATTGTTGGAAAGTATGATTGTGTGTTATTAATTATTCAAATTCTGCAAAAGGAAATGCACATACAAGTCTGCCAACCACACTTGGAAAGCTGTAATATGGAATTAGTTGAAAGTATTTGGGTAAGCAAGGACAGCGTGTTTTGGCTTTCAATATTTGAATTTTTAGTCTTTCCGACTGTGTTGGGTTTCTTTTGCTTCTTGAATTGTGTGGTGTTTCAGGACATAACGTGCTTTGTACCTACATGCAACTTTTTACTTTGTCAGCTGTATTTCATTGGCTAGTACTAGATGAATCTGTCTTGTTGTCATGTCCATGTCTTAAAAGAAGACTGCTTCCCTAACTCTGGTAGTACACTAACAGTGGTAATACAGGAAACAAAACTTTCCATTTTATATTTTGTTGGGTTTTTTTTTTTTTTTCCTTTTCACAACACAGAATTTAAATTCTAAAACTTTTTCTATTCTTTTTAACTTGTACGATCTATTTCTTTTTAAAAGACAAATAATATTGTTAACTCTCAGGGGATTACAAGCATAAAACATTTTTTCCAAAATAAACCATTGTGTTTTTCTCATTAGCTGCTCTTGGCTTCCACCATGAAATAGTGTTGCTGGTTCTAACTCCCTGGCGATCTGACTTGCTTGTGTGTGTGGGAGCCAAATTAATCTATGCTTTAACTTTATAAACTTCAAGGGAGTTCCATCAGGCATGAATCTGATGCATGCCTTCTCTTTCCAAGGCACTGCATTCATTTACTCAACAAGAAAAGCATTTGTAAAGGAATAAAGTATGTATTTCCTGTGTTAATATAGACATACTATGTCACTTCCAACAAAAGAGAAGATAATGGTTTCCAAGTGCACTTTTCATTCTGTATCAACTTAGCTCTTATACAGTGTTTTTACAGCATAAGGTCTAGTTAGGATGAATTAAGTTGCATTATTTTTGAGGTGATAAGATAATGACTGAAATATTATCATAAAACTATGGAAGTTACACAGCATTTTGTACGAACTTCAATGCTTCCAGTAGTTAAACTTCCTTTAATATCTGCAATATAAAGTTGAAATTCTGGCAAGATTTGTGAAATAATTTAAAGTTTCTTAAAATAAAATAATCTGTAAAAGGCCCCTTCTGTTGCATTGCCATGTAAGGATTTGAATTTCCCAAAAGTAGGGAATAAATGCACAGAAAGCTGATGGAGAAGGACAGAAGGCAACTTAAATGTTCCTGGAAAGAAAATCACTGCAGTTAGGAAATGTTGGAAACAACAGATTCTTGTGGTCTTAGCTGAAACAATTTGGCAGCCTTGGAGGAAAAAAGTGTTCACAGCTTATTGAGCTGAGGTGAATTGTTTTCTTTGCTAAAGGAAAAAGAAGTTGTAAAGAAGACAGGTAAGAATGAATAGAAAGTGTGCGAAGCTATTAAGAGCTTGCATGCAGGCTGGGAGGCAGAATATCTTAAAAACCTGAAAAATTTTCTTCTCAAAATAATCAGGCATATCTCCAGAGTATGTTTTGGACCCAGTTATCCAACTGGAATATCACTATGATTACAGGCAGAGTAATTATGAAATTGTATTTATAACTTCTAGATTCATTCAAGGAAATGAATTTTTCATCCTGTCCAAAGACAGATGACACATTTCTCCTTGGTCTAATGTAAACTCTCTGTCAAATAATTCCACATTTACTCTTTAGCATGTAGCAGATTTACCTCATTGGAAGGGAAACTTGAGGGTGTCAGGCTGTTTCTTACAGAAGAGACGTGCTGGGTGGGAAGAAATTGTGTAAAGAAAAATTGCATTTTAAGGCAGCCAAAAATACACATATCTAGGTTTCTTTAATGGGGAAGAGAGTAGTTAAATAATCCCTTTGATGCATTTCACTCCTTTCAACATTTTTGCAGATTTTTTCCACAAAAGAGCAGTTTGTCCTTGGATAAAAGTTGCCAAGAAAGCAGTTGCTAAATCAAAGTGGCTAAGCAAGGTCCTGCCCTAGGAATACAGTCTGCACTGTGCTGCCTCACTGCGGGGGAACTGCAAAGGAGAAATTGCAGCCCAGTGACCCCTCACTCCCTCCTCGCCCTGGTAACAGGGCCATGTGATGGGGAGCCAAGGAAGCAATATTTTGCTCTCTGATGATCTGTGTGTCTTCTGTCCTAGGAAGAAGGAAACAGGCTTCAGGTTGCTCCCCAGCAGGTTGCTCCCCAGTATAATCACATTTTATGAGTTTACAGACAAGTACACACAGACTCCTTCTCACTATTTACAGCATGCATCACAGCCTCTGCTCTCAATGTCAAAAGGAGAGAAGCTTTAATTTACAGAGGAGTAAGGAGGTCAAATATCTTTCATATTATACACAGTCCTCTTCTGTTTCAGAGGCAAATGTGGCCACTGGACTATTTTGTTGACTTCAAATTCTAAATTATTGAGGAAAAATGTAATTTATGGATAATCAAACCCACCTCTATACAGAGGCAACTTGAGTTGTTACAGCCAGAGCTATGAATTGGGTTTAGAGCTCACCCAGTCAAGAGGTAGCCTTGTGTATAGTCTGACATCACATTCATTGAGTAATGGATATACTGCACCTGTCATGTTTGACACAAAAGGAATATGAGACATTTTAGATATCAATTATTCTGTCCTATATTTTTGACTTGCAAAGTATTAACAATAATAAACTACTTATTTATGTGGAAAAAACATTAGAAATTTCTGTAATGTATTTAAATATAATACCAGAGATTGTGTCTGTGTACTTGTTTTGCTTCCCATACTTCTAAAACTTTTTTCCCTGCCTGCCCATCATCTTTCAGAAGTAGATCTATGACTTTATGCATTCACTGGTAGTTTTGCTAACTATGTTCATGCATTCCTTTACACCTTGCAAGACTGTAAATGTAATCCAATGCCAGGCTGTCAGAGGAAGCTGCGGATGTGGGATACTGCAAATCAGAGGTGTAGTAGGAGAGACAAGTGTGTGCAGCAGATAACTGTACTTGATTAGCTAGATTTAAATAGTGTTGGAAGAATTTGCCAGGTGAAAATAAAAATTGTCAGTTCAGTTTAATTTCATGGTGAATCAAACAAGGAAATTAGATTCTGCTACTCTGCTAGTTTGACATCTACAGCAAGTGACAATTAGAGATGATGAGAGAACTTATATTTATTTCAAAACTCTTGAGTTCTTTTTTTTTCTCTGATGGGCATGTAACTTTTATTTACCTTTTCTCAGAAATATAAGTTATTATTATTTGATTGACAACTTGTGGATTTCAGAAATTCATTATTTTATTAAGTTCTTTTTGATAGGGTACTGCAGTTAAATTTAGTGGTAACTTGAAGTCTTCACTTCATTGAAATATAATTTCTTGGGATGAGACATTTCAGCCACAAGTACTCTACAAGGAATAAAAGTGGCAATGCCTCAAACAAGGAAATATTACTGTTTAAAGAGGTAAGGATGAAGGAAATGTGAAAGAAATTCCTTTTGCTATACTTGGCCACTCAGTTCAATCCTGATTTTCTTCATTACCTTTGGAAAACAAGATTAAATAACAAATCAAAACGCAAACACATTCTTTAAAAGCACTCCCAAAGCCCAAATTCTAATTAAGTGAACTTCACAGTTAAATTGACGTTCAAAGAGCATGAAAAATCAAGCATAACTGAGGCATGCAATGATTGTATATGAGGTTGTATTCACTTCCCAGCCTATGCAGTGGAGTTTGTGTCTAGGAAGGTTTAGATTTACAAGCAATACAGAAATAGCAGGAGGAAATTATTTCCCACCTTATTTTGCTGCTTCAGATAGAAATGCATTGTTGTCTGGCAGCTGCAAGGAAGTCATCAAACAAACATAGAAAAATGGAGAAAAAAATCATTATAGTACATTCTAAAGGAAAAACACATCTCAGATCCTGCAATAAGTTGCCTTATATTGTAATATGCTGTGAAGAAAAGGTATGTATTTTTGCCCCACTTGTTAAAAAAAGAAAATATACCTTTTATTTAATCTTTCACCTTTGCTACAGCTCTTTTAAGATTTTGAGGGCAGGAATAAAGCATCTCTACCCACCACTAACTGGGAATCAAAGAGTATCAGTCTTAAGTAACCTCGGAGCTTTGCTTTGGACACCATTGTTCTTTTTTTCAGAAGGTAGTCTCAAAATGCCAGTTTTCATATGCAGTTAATTTTAGCTTGTTATACACACTTGCTCAAATACTCATGCGGCCTTGTTGTGCTCTGTGATTCTTTCATAGTTAATTTGTTTGTGAATAAGAGGAGACATGCATGAGTTCTCTCATATGAACCATCTCCTACTGCCTTCGTTCTCACTCCAAAATGCAAACTCTTTAATAGGAAGTCTCACAATGGTTCTTAAACTGGCGGTTATCTGTCATGTCCTGCATAATTGCTGTCTGGAAGGAAACTCTCCTGGACAAACATCCTGGGATGATGTGTTGGATTTTGTTTTTCCTTAAGGATTTCCTTTAAAAATATCTTGAAAGGGGAATTCGATTTTAAAAATATAAAACTGAAAAAAAATTATTTCTCTAACTGCCCAATAATATTTTGTGCAACTATCTGGAGGGGGCCCACAGGGAAGCCAGAGAGGGCATCCTCATCCCGAGCTGTAGTGATAGGACAAGGAGTTATGGGTACAAACTGAGCAGAGAAATTTAGGTCAGATATTAGGAAAAAATTCTTTACTGTGAGGGTGGTGAGACACAGATTGTCCAGTGAGATTGTGGATGCCTCAGCCCTGACGGTGTCCAAGGCCAGGCTGGATAAGGCCTTCAGCAGCCTGGTCTATTGGAAGGTGCTCCTGCCCATGGTAGGGAAATCTGGGACTAGATGATCTCCAAGGTCCATTTCAACCCCTTAACATTCTATGATTCCTTGACTCTGTAAAGACCTTTTGGAGGACCAACAAAAGAAACAGAGACTGGCTTCTCTTTCACATCCACTGAGGTATTATGTACATCCTGTATGTCTCAGGTTACCAATTTCTCAGAGCTCTTCTCTGTGGGATGCTCTCGGTTCATATTAACAAAGCAAGCTCTATATATTTTGTCTGACTTCTTGTAGTTTTTTTTTTTTTTTATTTTCTCCCCAATTTCTTCCTTTTTTTTTTTTTTTTTTTTTTAATGTTTGGAGGTTAGAAAACAGACACGACAAGATTTAAAGAAAATTTGGGAAAGAATTTTTATGTCATTAAAAAGCACTCCCTTAGGTGTTTTTTTGTTGTGTGGAGTGTTACAATTTACATTGCTTATGGTTTGACAGGTAATAGGAAAGTGAAAGCTTTAGAAAAAGTATGAAGCATATCTTCACAGCGACACAGTGAGACCACAAGTTTTATTTTAGAAGAGTCCATGTACGTGAGTTCCTAAACATGAAACGTTGTTGAGATATTCCTGAGTTGGGGATCTGTTTGCAAAAATGGGGCTTGTTTGTTGAAACTACTCTCATTCATAATATCTTCAAAAATCAAACCAAAGATACTACAGTAAAAGATTGGCTAATACACTGCAATTTTGACTTTTTTTGAATATGTTAGTTGGAAAACATGGTTATTGTTAAAACCTCCCTTCTTCCAGTGTGGCATAATTGGTCCTGGAAACAAGATGTGGTTCTTGAGAAGATTTCTGAACAAACACAGTTTATGAAAATATTATTAGCTTTTCATATCAAAATCAAGTAAGCAATTATGTGGCTCTAATCTTTACTCAGAAACCAGTTTTGTGGGGTTTTGTGGGTTTGGTTTATTCCTTTTTTTATAGCGAGCTTTTAAAATGACACACAAACTTGAGAAATCCTCATAGAATTTTGTGGTTTCTGACCAATGCCAAATTTCAGCTTAAAGCTGAAATAATAAAGTCCATGCAAGAAGCTGAAGTTTTTTACTATGTAATTAAGATTCAGCTAAAACCAGAGCACAATGAATTTCAAAATTAATTCAAAATGAATTTTAGCATTTTGTTTCAGACCAAAAATATGATTTTGGAGCTATTGCCCCAGTAGCTACCACACAATCTGCTTTCTTTCAGAGGGAAGCTTAACCAACAGCTCTGCTCCATGTGCTCACCTAATGTGGATGCAAAACCCAAACTATCACTTCTTCCTGAGACAGCCTCCAGCTGTGTGCTTTGTGAGGACGTTTAGTCCAGAATAACAAACCAAATTTTTTCCAGAATAAGTCCTGAATGACTTGCAAACAGACACAGTGCCCTCCACATCAGCTGCTTTGATATTATGATTGTTCCTAGTGGTCAAAATTACTTAATAAATTAGACATAGCTGATTATAGTAACTGAGATATATTTTGTATACTCTGTTAAAACATCAAAAAAACTCTAATGCAATAGTTAAAAGCCACAGGTAGTCTTGATGTCCATGTCAGTCTCTAGATGCCCAATACAAGATAGTAAGTAGCTGCAATTAAATCCTTAATAACTTCAATTTAGTTTTAACATGCGATTCCTACCCAACAAAAGCCTGTTTTCAAAACTGCTGTATATATTAAGACAGTCAATTAAATTTCACTCTGCTATGAACAAAGTTTAACAGATTTTCTTTTATATGTAACAAAAATCTTGCAGTGAAGCTAAGTATGAATACTACACTAGATAGATGTCTAGGATTAGGTAGTGTGAAAATAATATGCCAGGGTTGACAGCATATTGTATGTGGTGTTTTTATAAAACCTGAAATTTCTGGGTGTGAAACTGCTTTGTACTCAGTTCATTAGACAGTTGAAAGCCAAAAAATTTTATCAGGAAAAAAGAAAAAGATTCATTGAGCATGACATGTCTTGTTGAAAGTGTGTATTTGTCAAATTGCTCAAGGACTGCCTGGGTTTCCACAAGGTGGTAGAAGACTGAGATCCTGAAACAAATCCTCTGGTTTCCAGCAGGACCTGCTCCTCTAGAAACAGGGAACAAGGGCAGACCTTGCAAACCACTCCCTCCTGAGTGAGCTGTTGAGTAGATGTTCACTATTGGCACCTCCAGCTGCTTCTTGTTAAACCTGCCCCCAAATCCGTCCATGCAGATCCTGCCAGAGAGAAGGAAGGAAGCTGTCCACACCATCTGAGCAGTCCTGTTAGTAGTGGAGATCACATGAAAACCTTTAGTATTCCTCAGTGGGATTTTGCCATTATGCATATTTCAAAAAACTAGGGTTAGATTAAATTACCCCAGTATTTCTTCTTGCAGAGTATATAATTTTATGTCTGTGAATTTCACATTTAAAACAACTAAAATTTCTTCAAAGAGGAAAATAAAATTGAAAATTTACTTTTTCACTTATTCAAGGATTAATATGAAGAAAAGGAGTTAAATAGATACAGATGTGTATATATCCATGTTCTGGCACCTCATAGGATATGAGCAACCAAAACAGAAAAGCTGCAAAGCTTTTGATCTAATTTATGAATGCTATATGGTTTCATTAACAAGTGTAATAACAAATGCAAGAGCAAGGTTAGCGTTACAATGCAGTTTGGAAACAAAAACAGGAACATGAAAACGAACTGGAATAAAGAGCCACAGGACAGCAGTATAGCCCAGTTGAAATACAGAGATGGAAAACTCGGAGTTAGGGGAAGTATTCCCGAAGTTGTAAGCAGATATTTCTTCTCCATCTTCTGTTTTTGGGAAAAGTAGTTATTTACATTATGACTCTGTCAATCTTCTTTTCTAATAGTAACTATTTGCCAAAAATTTTAGGTTAAAATAAATTTCCTCACTGACTTTTAAAACTTTTTTAAATATAACTTTGGCAATAAGCAAATAGTAGCAGACTTTCTGCATAGAAATAGGCTTATATATTCAATGGATCTCCAATAAACATATGTGAAACAGGTCAGTGAGATCAGGTGATATTTTTAGAAACACTGTCCTTTTTGCCTAAATTCTGAAATACATGTGTTCAATAACTATTATACTCTTAAGTTTGTACAACTGGTTTAAATGAGTGACAAAATTTCAGAGTTAGGTGTCTCTAATAATCTTCTTATACCTTAGTACGCTAAATATCTCATGTCTCTGAAATTTAGAGAAACTTGCAAACACTCATTCTAAGACACCTCTTATATTAAAATTCAATTGTTTCAATTTAAAAAACTCACCAAACATCTTTTCCACTTTAAAAACAAAGTATAACATTGATATACAACTTTACAGAAGAATACATTAAAGTAAACAGTTTTTCAGGAGTATAGAATCTTCACTTTCCCGTGTCTTTTGTCTTACTGAGAAGGCTAATTGATGCTCATTTATACAAGTTGAAGTATATAAACAACGTGAAGACTTGGTGGGCTGTTTTTTGAGAAGTCTAATAAAGAACCTGCTGACTTTGTTCTTCAAAAGGAGCAGTTTCCTTTTCTCCCTCAAATCCAACTCTGCTAACTGTGTTCTGAATTACACGCAAGTGTGCCTCACTGTACACATGCATTTGCCATTAACATTAAAAGAGGTGTAGTTAAATGCTTTACAAACAGAAAATTTTCTATCCATGTCACCGTGTTCTAGAGAGGTGTGCTCAAAATGTTAATTTGAAAATAAATGTAGACTAGAAAAGATGTGAAATTTAATCCAACCTAATTAATAAAATACTGCAGCTATTTTCTGATTTCTAGGGCATTATTTAAATATATATTTTTGGTGAAGTAGAAGAGGATTTGGCCCATTTTTTATACTTAAATATAAATATCTGCTTTAATAATTTTGGTGCAGTGAGTGCTTTTGTATTTATGTCAGAATACAACTGTCAGTACTCAGTATTTAGGCACGATTGGAAATATCATTGCAATGCATTGCAGATAGCATAAAGCAATCATCCAAAATATTAATTACCAGTTTGAAAACTATCTATCTCAGCTGTAACATAGTGCTGTGGTTCATTAACTGCATATACACTCTCCTCAGAGTACTAATGGCTACGTGCAGATATTTCAAATGACTTCATAAACACAGGAGCACAGACTGCTAAGCAGTGATTAATTTCTGCAAGACCATGTGATGGTCCATAATTCTCTAATGGTGCCAAAGTGATGTATAGCATTAGCACATTCATTGGCTGATTCAGCAAAATGCCCATGGGAAGCATCAGGGTTGTATCTTCTTGGTGCACTCTGCAGGGATTTAAATCACCTTGAAAAACAAGCTATGGACAAGGCATTTGCCCATAAGAGTGCTTTGTTAGAAAGAGAACAGATAAGTTCTTTAAAGGTATTAACTGTTTTTGTAATCTGCACATGGAGGATGTACAACGACATGGCTGCCCTTCATACAAAGTTGTGGTGGTTCATTGGTTCATCTCACAAATTAATTTCATACAGATCTATTCAGACTATCAGAGATAGTAACCAGGTTAAAAGAAGAATGAGTTATTGCAGGAGAAGGAAGGGAAGATTTCAGACATCTGTGGCCTTCCTCTGTAACATCTTCCTTAAATGTTACTTCCTGATCAGGGTAACTTTTATGGTTATCCAATTCACAGTTTCAGAAATTAATATCTAATTTAAACCTGATCTCAACCTCTGCTTGAGGCTGCTATGTGCACATAGGAGCAGCACAAGTATCCCCTGTTGTCTTGGGAGCAGAGCCTTGCCCACCTGGAGAGAGATTTAGGAAATCATAAATTGTGTCTATGCCTCTGCATGGCTTTCTGAAGAGTACTCTGTTGTTACTTCTTCTAAGTACAATCCCACAGATATATACCTTGTGGTTATCTGGCTTGCGTTTCTATATTGTATATCACACATCTTCCTCATAAAAAGCTCTTCCTGAAGATCCACTGAAATAAATGGTAAGACTTCTTTGTACTTCAACTGGTGAATACATTCTTTCTGGAAGGGAAATACTGTTTGCATTTCAGCAGTCTTTGCAGTGATGGAAACCATTGTATTCCTAGATAGCAGCAGTCTCCAGGTCTATTTCTTCAGCTGATCCTTACCAGATATATTCAGTGTAGAAACAAGTTTCCTGGTTCAAACAAATCTTTCTTCCTTCTTTTTAACAAAAAAGGCTTTTTTTTATCAGTACATTTATATTTTGTTATTCATGGCGACTGACCAAATGTCAGGTTACTTTTGGAATGTGTATCCTGCCTGTGGTGATGGCAAAAGCATGTTACTTTTTGGAGAAGTGATTTGGGATTTGGGCTAAGTTTGATGTATTAATATTTATTTTATAAAAATGTGATTTATTTTCTAAATATATTTTTAAAATAATTTGGTTTTGCAATCTTTCTTTCTTTCTTTCCTCTTTCTTTTCTTTTCTTTTCTCTTTCTTTTCTTTTCT
>VZRL01007053.1:236392-254326 GCA_013397895.1 Origma solitaria
TTTTCTTTTCTTTTCTTTTCTTTTCTTTTCTTTTCTTTTCTTTTCTTTTTTCTTTTCTTTTC
This sequence comes from Origma solitaria, assembly GCA_013397895.1. Classification (NCBI taxonomy): domain Eukaryota; kingdom Metazoa; phylum Chordata; class Aves; order Passeriformes; family Acanthizidae; genus Origma; species Origma solitaria. Next base: position 236,455 of record VZRL01007053.1, read on the forward strand.
TTTTTTTTTTCTTTTTTTCTCTTCTCTTTTCTTTTTTTCTTTCTTTTCTTTTCTTTTCTTTTCTTTTCTTTTCTTTTCTTTTCTTTTCTTTTCTTTTCTTTTCTTTTCTTTTCTTTTCTTCTCTTCTCTTCTCTTTTCTTTTTTTCTTTCTTTTTCTCTTTTCTTTTCTCTTCTCTTCTTTTCTTTTTTCTTTTCTTTTCTCCTTTCTGGGCTGAATAGATGAAAAGAAAAATAAAAGGAATACTGAGCAAAACTCACAAAACCTAAAAAATTTAAGAAAAAATATTTCTAAGCAATCATGCCACTCACAAAGACTTTTGAGAACTACAGAATTATTTTCTTTCAGCTGTTCTGCAAAAGGTACACAGAATCAGCTTCCATAATTTTTCCTTTTATCTTCTTTGAATTATGAGCTCACATTATAAAGGAGTGAGAAATATAGCATGACTTTTTTGTGAGTCATAATCACCGCACAATGTTATTCATAAATATATTTGTTCAATTAAAAGCAATTTCAGAGCCTAAACACAGAAAGTTCAGAGTGCTTTTAACTCTACTTCATATTTCACAGAAAAGAGAAAAGGCTTTTGAAATATGGGATGTAAACTAAGTAGGTAAGGAGATAAAAGAGGGGAATTTTTTATTCCACTATGCTATTTCAAATAATGCAGTGTGCAGCTACTGCAAACTTCAGATGCTGTCCTGGCTATATTGGGGATTATAGGGAAATTGTCGTGAAGTTTAATTAACTATCACTGTTGCATTACCAACCTCCTGATAAATATTACTGAGCAGAGCAGGAGACAGTTTTATCTGTGTGGGTCATCAGCCAGCATACATCTTCTGTCCTTCTGACCACACTAACCTTCCTGAATAAATTACTCAGAGTGCTATATTTTGGAAGTTTTGGCCTGTGGCTGGTGGTTGTGGGTTTTTGTCACTGCCACTGTCACAGAGTGGTAGTACCTTGGTTTTTGTTTGGGTGGGGTACCAGGGCAGTGCAGGCTGTGTATCCAAATCTGTCCTCTGTTTCGTTTAAGCATAAATTCCACTGTGACAAAACCTGCTTGTTTTAGGTGAATTTAGGTGACCCTAGAGATAAATAGTACTAAATAGTACTATTACTAGTAATAAACTTACAGTGGTTTTAATTGTGTTAAATGGTATTATTCTTTTCAGAGATGAAGGTTTGGTCCATTTTTTCAAGTTAAGTTAGTGCTGGTTATTCCTTTTTTAAAAATATTTATTCAAAAAATCCAGCAAAAGGCCTTGTAAATTAATGATCAGGATCCATGCTATCGAACACAGATTTCTTAACCCAGTTAAAACTATGGTATTGTTGTTGTTGTTATTATAAATAATAAATAAGTTAGAGGCTTTTCTCAACAATATATCTGGAATTTAGTTTGCCAAGGATTTTAAACATTGCAGATTTACTCCCCAAAATATAAATCCCAGCCCTCCTGTTGTCTTCAACTCATGTTCTGTTCTTTTAAGTAAATCACAATACACATTATAATGACAGTAAAGGGAAAAACAGTTAACATGGCATAATGTTGAGTAACAAAATTGCACAGTACTATTCACATGAAAATTAATGAAATTCACATGAAATGAAATGCATTATCATTAGTCTTCCAGTATGAAAAACAAAATCATTGTAGTGGAACATTTTCACAGGTACAATTTTGGTTTCTCTGAGAACAAAATATTTCAATTCACTGCCAGTGTTTACTTGCAGGAGGATACTATTGCCATTGTAGCAATCCTTTTCAAATCGATGTATTGCACCACAGAATTTATTTGTATTATTTTACTGAATATTAAATTTTTAAAATCTGTTCCATAAACAGATGTCAATTTGACTCTATGACACAAAGGAATCCTACGGCACTTTTTGTTCATCATCTGTAAACAACAAACTCCCCATTTTCTAGCCTAGGATTAAGTCTGGATGACTGAAATTAAAAATTAAATCTGTTCTGTGTGACAGTTGCATATCTTGGTGTTTGTCACAATATGGGAATCTAGACTAATAGCAAAAGGTTTAATGATGGCAATAAGAATGAATATGTAGAGTATGGAGAGTACTGTTTCATCAAGTGTTCTGCATATATGGTGGCATAAAATGTAACAACACAGGGATCATTATTTTTGATATCAATACAGTAGTGTTTTCTCAATTTACTTGAATTTTCTAACTTCACTGGCAATTTCCTATCTGAGATTGCAGTCAGTGCTTGGTGCTTTAGCTTGTCTCTCAGAAAAGTCACAAAAACATAGAGTAAAAGTTTTCATCAGTTAGTGGGGCCGCTGAAAATATTTGTACGTGCAGAACAGGGCTTTTTATTGCTTATCCAGATCTTAACAACTGCTTTCAGTGTTATAAATCAGTAATGATTTGCTCAATGGCCTTTTGTGAAATGGCTTGGTTTTCCCCTGGTGGCATGCCTGACCAGTAAAATTATCATCACACCTTATATCAGCCAGTACTTGCACAGGACAGAAGTGACCCTGACAAGGCGTGGAGGATGAGGGTCGCGGTAAGATCACCTCATGTTGTCTCTGCTGCTTCTTTCTCATTGAAATGGAGGACACTCACACTCCCCTGATGCTCCAGCATGAGGTTGCTTTCATGAGAGACAATCCTACGCAAATTTCTCCAACATGTTTCTTTCTCCCTGCAGGCTGCAGCTCCTCACAAATTGCTCTGGCATGGGTCTCTTCCCCAGACTGCAGTCCTTCAAGGACAGATTGCTTTCATCATGCTTCCCCCACAGGGCCACGAGTCCGGCCAGCAAACCTGCTCCAGCACAGTCTCCTCATTTTGTGGGTCCACAGGTCCTGCCACACCCTGGCGTGGGATTCCCACAGGGTCACAGTCTCTTTTGGTCACACCCACCTGCTCTGGCATGGGGTTGGTTCTCCATGTGCCACAAGTGGGCATCTTATCTATCTTGGACCTCTGTGAGGGAACAGCCTTTCTCATCACAGTCTTAACCATGGGATGCAGAGAAATCTCTGCTCCAGTGCCTTGAGCCCCCTTAATGCCTGCAGGTCTTTCCCTTTCATGTATTGTCACTTCCTCTTCTCTAGCTGCAATTGCTCCAGTGCAATAAGTTTTTACTTCTTAAATGTGTTATGCCAGAGACATTATCACCATCACTGATGGGCCTGGCCATGGCTGGTGCAGGGTCTATTGTGGAGGTTGCTGGCACAGGCTTTGTTAGGCATCAGGAAAGCTTCTGGCAGCTTCTCAAAGAAACCACCACTGTCATTTCCCCCACTATCGAACCCTTGCCTTGTAAACCAAATACACTACCTCGAAACCTAGTTTATTCCTTTTCCAGAACAATCTCTGTATTACAACTAATACAACAAAATAATAATAGAAATAAACTAATTTAGTGTTAATGAATACTGATTGTCACGTCACAATATTGTCCCTGACCATTTCTCACACTTATTATAAGGTCAGAGGAATGCCCATGGTTTGGTTTCCACTGCTTACTCTCAGCTTCCTGATTCTGAGTTGAATCAGATCAGAAGGGAACTGTCTCTAGTGATCTGTGTATGGTACTGACCCTGGCTGGATGTCAGGCACTCCCCAAAGCCTCTCTATCACTCCCCTCTGCAGCTGTTCAGGGGAGAGAAAATATAACAAAGGATTCATTAGTTGAGATAAGGACCAGGAGAGATCACTCACCAAGTACTGTCACAAGCAAAACAGCCTGGAATTAGAGATATTAATTGAATTTATTACTAACAAAATCAGAACAGGCTAATGAGAAATAACATAAGCCTTCAAAACACTTTCCCCCCACCTGCCCCCCCTTCCCAACACTACCTCCTCCCCAAGCAGCACAGTGAAACAGGGAATTGGGGTTATGATCAGTTCATCACACATTTCACCCACTGCTCGGGGAGAGGAGTCTGCTGTGCTGTGGAGTCCTTCCCAAGGGAGACGGTTCTCCACAAACTTTTGCGATGTGGCTCCGTCTCGTGAGCAACAGCTCTCTGAGATTTGCTGCAATGTGAGTCCATTCCACAGCAACTGTGCCCCCAAAACTGCTCCAGCATGGGTCACTCTTCCACAGGGTGCAGTCCTTCATGGACAGGCTGCTCCAGGGTGTGCTCCTCTCTCCACAGGTCTCCCACAGGGTCACAGTCTCCTCCCAGATATCCACCTGTTCCAGTGTGGGGCTCCTCCATGGACTGCTGGTGGATATCTGCATCTCTGTGCACCTCCATGGGCTGCAAGGGCACAGCTGCTTCACCATAATCTGCACCACAGGCTGCAGAGGAATCTCAGCTCCAGTGACTGAAGCACATCCTCCTCCCTGTTCTCCACTGACCTTGGTGTCTGCAGCATTGCTCTTCTCATGTGTTCTCACCCTGCTCTTCTCTGGCCACAAGTACAACTGTGCAATAACTTTTTTTTACTTAAATATGTTATCACAGAGGCATTACCCCTGTTTCTAATTGTCCCAGTCTTAATCAGCACCACATCTGTCTTGCAGCCAATTGACATTGGCGCTGCCAGACAAAGAGGAAGATTCAAGCATCTTCTCATAGAAGCCAACCCCATAGCCCCTCCTGCTACTAAAGCTTGGCCATGCAAACACAATAATTTTTCACACTTGTTCTAAGGTCAAGAGACCAGTCATAGTTTGGTTTTCACTGCTTACTCTCATCTTCCTGATTCTGATTTGAATCAAATCTGAAGGCAACTGTCTTTAGTGATCTGGTGTGCAGAAATCCTAAAGACATTTCTGTTTGAAAGAGAAAGCTCTGTGCTATTTTATAGAGTTTTCTTCCAGGTTTGGCATGTCAAAGAGAGTCTGCAATGCTGTGTCTTTACAAGTTGCTGAGTTTATATAGACCTGTAAAGGGGTGCCACAGTAATCCTGAGGTTTTCAATATCCTCCTGCTCTTGCCTTCACCTTCCTTTGTGCCATATGAAGAATGTGTACTGAGAAGCCTCTCACATACACGCTTAGCTATTACTCACTTTTTCTTTTTCTGTCATGTCTAAGGGACAGCTCCAGAGACCAAAATGCTTATATTGGTAAATAGTTTATGGACAATAGTGTGTTTTTTGGCATTTATGGACACTTAACACTTTGCTCCTGAAGTAAGACTTTGAAATTACACCCCTGAATTGCTGTCATTAAATCCTTTCTTGCTGCATCTGTTCTTCACCCAAAGCAGCCCACAAAATAAATGAGCCAGCAACTAAATTTCTAGCCTATGAGAAACCTATGCATTGTTAAAAAAAAAAAAAATTAATCTAGTTAGTGATCTAACTAGTAACTTTAAAACAGCATATGCTTAGAGTCATACAATCATAAAATATCCTCAATTGGTAGGGACTCATTAGGATCACTGAAGCCCAGCTCCTGGCCTTGGAAAGGATCATCCTAAGAATTACACCATGTGTCTGAGTGTTTTCCAAATCTTTCTTGAACTTTGTCAGGCTGGTGCTGTGACCACTTCCTTGGGGTGCCTGTTCCAGTGCCCAAACATCCTCTGGGTGAACCTTTCCCTGATATCCAACCTAAACCTCCCGTGATTCAGCTTCAGGTCCTTCCCTGGGGTCCTGTCACTGGTCCCTACAGAGAAGAGATCAGTGCCTGCCCCTCCTCTTCCCTCATGAGGAAGCTGCAGACTGCGTTGAGGTTTGCCCAGTCTCCTCCAGGCTGAACAGACAAAGTGCCCTCGGCTACTCCTTATACAGCTTCCCCTCAAAGCTCTTCAGAGCCCTCGTTGCCCTCCTTTGGACCCTCTCCAGTAGTTTAATGTTTTTCTCATATTGCTGTGCCCAAAGTTGCCCCCAGCCCTTGCTTTGAGGCTGCCCCAGTGCAGTGCAGAGCAGGACAATCCCTCCCTTGCCTGGCTGGCGATGCTGTGCCTGATGCCCCCAGGACACGCTTGGCCCTCCTGGCTGCCAGGGCACTGCTGACTCAGATTCAGCTTTCCATCAAAAGAACCCCCAGGTTCTTTTCGTCTGGGGCTGCTTTCCAGAATCTCTTTCCCAGGTGCAGAATCCAGCACTTGTCTTTGTGAAACTTATACCAAAGGCACTGTGATAGGAAGTCTGCAGGGTAAATTAAATCAAGCATTTTAGTTGGACCTTCTTCTTAGTTTTACCTACTAGTCAATTTCAATTGCCAGTAGAAATTTTAAAAAGTGAGAGTTTTTCTTGTCTCCACAGTAACAGATTCCAAATTACCGTGCAAAAATAACAATTACTAAGTGTTTAAAAAGGTTTAAAAATCACTCTGACTTCCTTCTAGTTTATCAAAATGTCATTCAATAAAATCAAAGAGCAGAATTGTGGCATAAGTTGTTAGACACCATAAATAATTGGTAGGAATGAGAGAATGATAAAAATGTACGGTGAAAACTAATGGCTGGTGAACAGAAGAATTGGAAATAAGTTACTATATAAACTTAAACAATTCTTGATAATTAAAAAATTGTATTTAGAAAAATTTAAGTCTATGCAGAAAAAATCCTAAATATATATACAGTCCTTAGATTTATCAAATAAATTATATGCTGTGAATATCTTGTCTAGCTGCAGCCAAAATTAAAAAACAAAGCTAGCCATCCTTGCATGGAAGAAGTGAGACTTTAATGAATAGCAATGGGTATATTCCTATGCTACTCTGGAATTGATCTGAAAAATATGTGTGTGACAATAATTTATGCTAATTTGACTTATAAGTCTAACTACCCAAGCGACCAGATAAGACCATATATTCATAAGTATATCACTGTTTACTTACAAACTTCACATTCTCTTGACATGTTTGGGGAGGTGGTTTGTGGGGCTTTTTTCCTTGTCTACAGGAAACTCTGGTAAATTAATTATTTTCTTCATTTAGCCCAAATAATGTTTTGTATCTTAAATCCACTAGTAATCAGCACTGGTTAAGCAATTGAATGGGTTAAGCAATATTTTTTTCTTTTCTGTTGATTGTATCTCATTTCTTCCTTCTCCTTTGTTTAATAGCTAGTTTCTGTGTTTTGCAAATGAGACAACTCAAACGATAGCCTGCACAAAAAAGGTGCAATAATTAATTATAGTATGAATCAACAGCAAATTCTACTTTAATACCCTGTCTATGTACAATAAAGGAGAATCGAAATATTTTTCTGTGTGTCAACATTCTCCCTCCTTTTACTTCATTAAATCAAGATGATATAAGCCCCAGGAGACAGGAGTGCAAATTTTAAACCTGTATTGATTTAACCTTCCCTTTGTAAATATTTCATATTTCTATAATGTGTAAATGCAATCATCCACAGAACAAAAGATTGCACTTTTTTGTTAGTACACAGAATGACAGTATTTATTATGCCATTTAAACAATGTTGCATAGGAAAACACATGGGGATATTTTGTTATTGTTATAAATGTCAAGGATGATTGATACAACACTATTTTTCAAGAGAAATTTTCATTAGGAAAAGCCATCAAACTGTGATTTCCTTGAAGGACTATTATGCCATTTGTTAATTACACTTTCAGTACCTTTTTCTTGCTTCCCTTTCCTGCTACAGATTGATGCAGATTTGTTTGATGAAAGGTTACTTCTCTCAGTGCTTCACAGTTTTTTGTTTTCTTCTAGACAGTTTTCCATTCTGAAATTCCAACATCCCAATCATTTTCACAACAGAGGAGTGGGGAAGCTTTTGGCATGGATTATTTGATTTATAATGACTGCTATATTGTCTTCTGGCAAAAACAACAACAAAAACAACAACAAAATCCTGGAAATTGCACATACTGGGGCCCTGTAGAAGTCCATAATGGTTTGGATGGAGCTGTGACTCTTTTCAAAGTCTATTTGTAAAAACATCATCCAAACATAAAACAATGTTCTGAGAATTTCATTCTACTATTTTTTTCTTGACTAGTAAATCTTATATTTATTAACACTGATATCAAAATTGATCTTACAATTAAGTACTTTTTTCCCTGAAACAGAAATGCTACAGCTTCCTGCAACAGGAATCTGATGTTGAAAATCTCAGTGCCACCAGTGGTGAAGTTTAAATTAAAAAAAAAACAAAGTATTGTTGGCATGCAAAAGCATCCAGTAGAAAATTGTATTTTACAATCTCTGACTGGGTTGGTTAAAAATGTTTATTTTATGTAGAAATTTACAATATCATTCATGTTCTCAATTTTGCAGATTTTAAGAAATCATATATAAGATCAAGATAATATACATCTAACCACAGCCATACTGACATTAAACTGTCAAGCCGTTTTTTGTGTCAAAGCACTTTTCCCAAGAATACTTTTGTTGGAGTGATACCAGTCAGTGTGGACTGAACCTTCAGAACCCTTCTATTAGGACTTTAACATTTCTGATATTTTTGAAGAATCCATGTAGTTTCACTATGTCACAGTAGCATGAACATGACTGAGGACATTCCTTTTAGGAACATTATGTTACTTTGCTCAATCTCTAGGACATCACCCAGTCTTAATAAGCAGACAATTTATTTTAATGACAAACGAAGTATGTACTGTATCAAGACAACTCTTCTTTTTTAAAATATATTTCATTTATAACCTCAAGCTTGTCCTAGAAGTCAGGTTTCCAGGAATATGAGAGAGGAACAGCCTGTCATTAATTTAAAACTGTGTAATTTTCCTTTGCTTTCTTTTGTCTGTGTATTGCCACAAGGCATCAGCCTTCGGAAAATACATAGAATTTATACTCTGAATAGGGTCTTATATCTATGCTTTTAAATTACCCTTGGTTCAACATATACACATGTTTATATTTAAGGCAAGGTCTACAAGAAACGTGACAAGACTTTGGACTGCTTAGGTGACTGATAAAGACGGTAACTTGCAGTCAGTCCTGAAAGGCAAGAGATCCCAGGAATATTAGACCTGCTTCAAGAGGAAATCTAAAAGATCCAAGAGCAGACCGTCCCCATGTGCTGAAAGACAAGCCACCAGGGAAAAAGACCAGCTCTCTGTTTAAACAAGTTTAGGTTGGAACTCAGGGTAAAAAAGGGTGTGTCACCTCTGAAAAGAGCGGCAGGTAACTTATGGGGACTGCAAGTTGTTACAAGGCAGGGAGGAAATTAGAAGGACCAAAGCCAAACTGGAACTTATTTTAACCACTGTGGTTGAAGACAAAAAAAAAAGTTTCTATAAACACATTGGCAGTAAAAGGACAGTCAAGGAGATTCTCCTTCCGTTGCTGGATGCAGCGGGTAGCATTTTGTCAGGAGATGAGGAAAAGGCTGGTGTAATCAATGGCTTCATCTGGAAATTAGCAAATGTAACATCCATCTCAAGATGGATGTCAGCCTGTCAGCCTGACCTTGGTGCAAGAGAAGGTCATGGAGCCAATCATCCTGAATGACATCACACAGCATGCACAGGACAACCAGGAGATCAATCCCGGCCAGCAGGGGTTTGTGAAAGGAAGGTACTCTTCGATCAGCCTGATATCCTTCTATGATTAGGATGGGGATGTTGTCTATCCAGTGATTGTCCCCATGTGCTCAGCACTGCTGAGGTCACACCTCAAATCCTGTGCTCACTTTTGGGCCCCTCACTCCAAGGAAGACATAGAGATGCTGGAGCATGTCCAATGGAGCTGGAGGAGAGTCTGGAGCACAAGTCTTAATAGAAGCAGCTGAGGGAACTAGGGAGAACACAGTGATCTCTATAACTACCTGAACAGAGGTTGTAGTGAGGTGAGGGTCAATCTGTTCTACCATGCCTCAAGCAGAAGGATGAGAGGAAATGGCCTTAAATTGCACAAGGGGAGGTTCAAATTAGAAAAGGTAGGTATTAGAGGTATATAAAGAGGTATTAGAAAAAAAAAATCACTGAAATTGGTTAGGTATTGGAATAAGTTGCCTATAAAGGTGATGGACTCACATCCAGACATCTCTTGCAAGAGGCGTTCCAGTACCTGAAGGGAGCCTACAAGAAAGATGGAGAGAGACTATTTATAAGAGCATGTAGTGACCAGACAAGGGGGAAAGGTTTCAAACTGAAAGCAAGTAGGTTTAGTTTAGATATAAGGGAAAATTCTTTAGTGTGAGGGTGGTGAAGCACTGAAAGAGAGTGAACAGAGAAGTTGTGGATGTCCCATTCCTGCTGGTGTTCAAAGCCACATTGGATGAGCTCTGAAGAACCTGTTCTAGTGCGAGGTGTCCCTGTCCACAGCAGGGGAGTTATATCTACATGATCTGTAAGATCCCTTCCAAAACAGGCCCCTCTCTGACTCTATGATTCTAAGTTCCAGCTGGGGGAATTTAGATTGGATACTAGGAAAAGATCCTTCATTGAAAAGGTGGCCAACCTTTGTATCAGGTTGCCTAAAGAAGTGATGGGATCACCTCCATGGAAGTGTTCAAAATCCATGCAGTTGTGGCATTTGGGGACACGGTTTAGTGGTGAACGTGGCAGTTTTAACAGTTGGACTCAATGACCTTAGGTGTCTTTTCGACCCTTAAAAATTCTATGATTCTGTCACCCTTTCTATCTCCTGACTGGAATTAAGAGAGCCCTGCAGGTTGACTGTAGATCCAAAAGTCGTGGTCATAAATTTACAATGCAAATGTTTCCCTTTGAAGGGTTGACCTACTGCATGTGACAGCAAGGTGTATTCAGCACCTGCTTCCAGCAACTAGGATACATGGGGACACTCAGTGTTATCAATCTTCTGCCACATCAGATATTTCTTACCTTAGTTCTCACTTGCAACAGCCTACTAGTAAGCCTCAGGGAAAAGCGGAAAAGTAAACCTCGACTATTTTTCCCAAGGTCATCTCTAATAAAGACAGCTTGGCAGAGTTCAAATATATTGTTTGTAATAAATTTAAGAAAATTAATCTGCAGAGATTTCGTCCCCTATTCTCCCCAGTTAAAAAGAAGAAAAAAAGGCTGAACTAACAATCCCATTGCATTTGCAAGCTTTTAATAATGGAATCAGAAGGCTTTTGTTATATTATTTCAGCATGCAATTGAAAAGCAATGTACACAAATGGAAAAATTTTAACATGAAAAATCAAAGTAAATACCTTCTTGAAAAGGAAATATTTTTTGAATTTTTTCTAATAGTAGGCACATTGCAAATGTAACTATTGGTAGAATATAGGTCTGAAAATAAGCAAATGCCATACAGGCCTGTGTCAGAAACAATGTGGCCTCCAGGACTAGGGAAGGGACTACCCCCCTGTACTCGGTCCAGGGGAGGGCTTACCTTGAATCCTATGTTTCATTCTGGATCACTCACTACAAGGAAGATATTGAGGTGCTGGAGCACACCTAGAGAAGGGCACTGGAGCTGCTGAAGGGTCTGGAGCACAAATCTTATGAAGAGGGAATGAGGAAGCTTGGGTTGGTTAGCCTAGAGAAATAGAGGCTGAGGGAACACCTTATCACTCTGTAAAACTGCCTGAAAGGACGGTGTAATGAGGTGGGGATCAGTTCCTACTCTCAAGTAGCAAGCAAGAGGACAAGAGAAAACAGCCTCTGGTTGCCTCAGGGGAGGTTTAGATTGGATATCAGAAAAATTTCTTCACTGAAAGGGTTTTCAAACACTGAACAGGCTGTTCAGGTAGGTGGTTGAGTCACCAGCTCTGGAGATGGTGACTATAATGACCTGGGGCTTAGAGGCATGGTTTAGTGGTGGACATGGAAGTGCTCAGGTAATGGCTGGACTTGACAACCTTAGAGGTCTTTTCCAGCCTTACAGAATCTATGATTCATACAGCAGTTCTAAATATTGTGCTGCAAAGTTTTTATAGGAAGGTTCCCAGCAGTGGTTATCTTACAAAAAAAGAAAATAAACAAACCCATCCGCCTACCATGATTGCAAAGCTTCACACACGTTATTTCAAGCAAGAGAATGAAAACCATTAGGTCCTCTCATACTTTGTAACCCTTAAAATGCACTCTAAGTTTTGCATAAACTATGACTGATAGATCAAAACAAACTAAAACATTTAGTTATTGATTGCATACAGAGACTGCTACAACTGAGGAACACCCTTAATACAGGCAAGGGAGGATTGGACAGTGACTCTAAAAGGAAGAATATTTTGGGTTGGACTTTTTCCCCTGTGTAAAACCCTCTGCTATCTTGGGCACATCACTTATTGTCACTGAATTGTCTAGAATTCTAGGAAAAAAAATGTTGTATAGAGATACAATTTTGATGTTGTGATTGTGTACTGGAAATAATCATGTAAATTTATATTAAAATACACTGTTAGAAGGTATTAACCTCTGAATAAACAGTAGACTAAATAGCAGAAAAAGCAGTTCAATATGAGGAGACCTACATTACAACTACAAACAGCATTTCACCACATAGCTGACAATGAGAGTGCTTCTTATCATCATGCTTTCCCCCAGTAATTTGTTTCAAATTAATGCTGAAAATCCATGTACTGGTGAAGAAGTGTTGACTTACAACAGATATGATGCCCACATTGTTTGCATTCCAACCTAGATCTGTCAGAAGAATTGTTTTCAAACTATTTTTTTCTAGATATAGCATGTCTTTATAGTAATTTTGTAGATAAGCACAGCTAAATGTGCAAAGAAGAGAAATATTTTTCTCATTTCTATGATTACAGTATTTGATTTTAATGAGAACTTCTGAGTTAATCTTTGTGTGCCTTCTTATCTGATCTTGCTTTGCTGAGCTTTTTAAACATAAATGTCCTGAAGCAAAATATGAGTAATCTTAAAATGTAGGAGGCAGATAACATGTCAGTCAAACTGTTCGCTTTGATGCACACTATCAGAGACAATGCTAAGTGTCTGGTTTTCATCATGGAACTGAACCCTGCCGCCAAATGCTATGAACATAATAAACTTCTAAAGGATGATGATGAATATTTTCTGCTATCTTTATTTATTAGTAGAACAAAGCAAAGGCAGATTGAGGAAGGTGGGGGAAGTTTTTGGATGGAGATATTGTAGGTAAACTGTCAGGACACAGACGTATTGCCACTTACGTAACATAAGATTCAAATTTCTTTTCAAGAACTTGGAGCTGGATTATTCAGGGGCCTGGCAATAGAGTAAGTTACTTGATGCAAGTGATTGTCTCAAGAATGAATCTGATGATGGAAGAAAGTTTTAAAACACATTCCAACTGAAGCCTCAAAATGAAGAAGTAGGATTGTAGTAGTCTCCATACCAAATGTGGAACTGTTGCAAGAATAGTGCATCAGGATAATGTGTCCCCACTGACTGAGGTGCTGAATGAGCAGATGGAACTAACCAGAGTACGTTAATTTGGTTTGTTGTTTTTCCATCTATCCAGACTTGTAATTTCTTTTATGATTGATAGTCACAGAACTTTTGAAGAGTGGAGAAAATATGGTTTGGTTTTAAGCACAATTGAAAAACTCAGACAAATTATGTTTTAGAAGTTCAATAGTCAGAAAATGCACAACGGTTAAGAGAAGCCTACAGTATTAAATGATTTATCAGACTTTGATCCCTTTTTCATCACCTAGCTCGGCTAGTCTTAAACCAGAACAGGAAGTTGCCATCTTATCATCTTGTTACTATAGCACATGCTACTGGTCCTGTATGTCTGCTGGGCGTCCAATAATTTCACTTCACCTTACTCAGTGAATTCAGTTAACATGAACAATGAAATAAATTAACTCAAACAGACAAATTAAATAGAAGGCAGAGAAATGGTACTAAATCTGATCTTGATTGAAAGGCTGAAAATAAATATTTACATTGGAATCCTAGCCTTCTGATTTACCAATAAACAGATGATAGCAATCATCTCTTTCAATTTATACTTTATGTTATCACAAGAAATCATAAACAGTCACATTTTCAAACAAACCTTATTTTGAGAAATGTGACAATTTGCATTCAGGATTAGTATTGCACAAAATCAACAGTGCATCTGCAAAAAAAAAAAAAAAAAGGAATAAATTCCTCATTTTAAATTAACATAGAAGATTACTAGAACTTCACAACAGAGAAAAAAACCACATATAAATAAAATTCTGGAATATTTCTGAAAAGGAATCTAATATTCCTTTTAAGCATGCAATCAACTGTGTTGCTCTTCTTGTAGCCATATATCAACAGAAGAGACTGCAGCAGAGCCCACTTTCCAAAGGATAACAATGATTGGAAGATATTCGATTATGAATAGCATTTTATTTGGTGGTAGATGGTTAGGTTTTGGGCATGGTGGGAGGTTTTGGGGGCAGTCTCCATGGAAGAAGCCAATAGCTATCTTGTGCTGGACCTGGCTGGTTTCACAATGGACTCATTGCAGTACACACCCAAGTACACCAGTGAAGCTGGTGGTACATCAGTTGAAACATAATTTTAAAACAGTATCAGTCATAGAAAAGCAGGTTGTCTAAGGGGTGAGAAAGTGCAGAGGGAAGATTTAGATCAGAAGAGGAAGAGAAGATGCCATGGCAGACAAAAAACCCTGCAACCTGTCAAGGAAATATACTGGGCCAGATGAAAGGTGTGATGAAGAGGTAGCAGAGAGAAACTACTGTGTACTGACCATGGCAGACCCCTGCTCCTACCCTTGGTTACCTGTTTAAAGGACTGAGTGCAATCCACATCATAGCAGGGAACACTGGGAGACATGAGAGGCATATGGAGTGAAGGACTGAAACTGAACCTGGTGGAGAAATGTTTTCCCAAAGTGTTTTACTATTTGGGGCAGTTGTTTTGTTTGTTGTGTGCTGGTTTTGCTTATTAGTGGTTTTGTCTGTTCTGGTTTTGCTTTGTTTCCGCTCAAGAGAATCCAACAGTCTGTAAATAATTATATGCATATTTATTGGTAATAAATTAAGTTTCCCAAGCCAAGTCATTTAAGACTGATGAGATAATTGGTGAAAAATCCCTTTATCTTTACTTCAGTCCATGAGGTTTCTCACTCCTGCCTGTGGAGGTCAAGGTGTAAGCAAGCAGCTGGCTGCTAGTAGGGCAAACCTGCTACAAGTATGAATGGGACCTGCTCTGATGAGCAGGTGTGGGTAAAACCTCAGGTCCTGTGTCATAGCAGGTACTCAACAGAGTGAATACAATTTAGGTATATATGTCAGGATGGTCAACAAGAGGTTTTTGGGTTGAAAAGAGAATGTGCCACCTTGCAGAACTGCCAGATTCAGGGGGAAGTGTGACTTTAATATGTGATTTTCACTGTACACTTGTGTAACCCGGTCCTGCTGAGCTCCAGGTGACTACTGGGGTTTGTGCGGAAATATGAAGGAAATAGAGTTGGCAGGGGAGACAGATTCTCCTTTTTCTATTAGCAGTTGCCATGATTTAACAGACTGTCTAGTTCACATTGGCATTAAAGCTAGGTTTTTGTTATTCAATAATTAATAAACTATGCTTTGAAAGGTTTTCTTGGTTTTTTTTTTTTTTAACATTACATTGATTTTTCAGGAGCAGATATTGGAGTGCCCTATGACCCTAATCACAGACTCTGCTCTTACTTACATGAATGATGAAAAATGGCTTCACACTGGGATTTCCCCACACAATGGAGAAATTAGTTCATTGCCATTTCCATTTCTCTTGAACACTGACAACACATCCATGTTTTCAAAGCACATTGTATTTAGCTTTTTCATTTTGACAGTGATGATTTCTTTAATGGTTACTTTTTTCTAAACTTCTGTAATTTCTGATGGTCTCGGGTGGTTTGTATCTTTCTACTGGCTGGATTGGGCTGGATAGCATGGATGATGCTGCCACATGTCAGAGTATGGCATGACGGATCAGGTGCAGTTTCTCATAATACGACAGATTGTAGATAGGGAAAGTAGGTGCAAGTTTGTGTATTTTTACCTCCCTAACCCTTCTAAATAGAAGGGAATGAGATGGATGCAACACATTCCTGTTTATGACAGCTGTAACATTTTCTCCTCCCGAACATGCTTGCAATAATAATAAATGGTTCTGTTGCTCTGACAAAGCCCCTATGGCATTTTTCTGTCCCACAGCAGCAGTTCCAAGCTTCATGGATTGGGATGAGTCTCATTATTATTGTTTAGGTGTTAATGAACACTGATAAAATACTCATTGGCTTTTGAAATTTTTTTTTAAGGTTTTTGAAATTATGCGCCTGTGTGGGTAACTAAAGGTATCCTGCCATAAAGGTCCATAAAAAACCAGTCAACAGAATGAAAACATCAATAAAATTGTCTTTACAGTTACTTCCAAAGTCCATTTTCTGCTGACCTGGATTTTACTTCTTCTTTAAATATTAATTGTTGGTTTGCATCCTGGAGCTCCCCAGGATACGCATTTTTTTCTTATTATTTAACTCTTCTCCTCTTCATCTTCTTCGCTTCCATTTTCCTGTCTTGAATCTTCTCCCATAACAAGCAGGGTTAATGAAACACATTCTTGAGTGATGATAGTGCTGTATGACAGCGAAATCAGTGGTAGACATCAAAAAGTTACTGGAAGCTGTGTTCATATATAGTGTGCTATCTTACTGCAAAAGATAATGGGGAAAATATTTGACAAATGCTGCAAGATCCAAGAGGTAAAGGGCAAGAAATAGAAGGAGCTCTTTATACTGTTTTGGCTTTTGACCAAGTACTACTCCGTCAAATACTTTTCTCAGTCCTAGCTTACTTAAAACAATCACAAAACCTCCTCAAGACTTGTGTCTAAGAGGAGTGCACTGAAAGCTTCACTCCTTTTAGAGTTGTGTTACCTTTACAGCAAGTCAGTCTTGGCTGCAGGTTTCTGGTGCTTACCTTCCACAGAATCATATATTCACAGAATGGTTTGCCTTGGAAGTGACCTCAAAAATCACCTAGTTCTAACCTCCCTGCCATGGGCAGGAACATGTTCCTCTAGGCCAGGTTGCTCAGAGTTCTGTCCAGCCTGGTCTTGAACATTTCCAGGGGCATCTACAATTTCCCTGAGCAACCTGTTTCAGTGTCTAACCACCATCACAGAATTTCTTGCCAATATCTAACCTAAATCTACCCTGTTTCAATTTAAGGCCATTACCCCTGGTTCTGTCATGACATAGCCTTGCCAAAAGTCTCTCTCCAGCTTTCCTGTAGGCCCCCTTCAATATGATCTCCCTTGAGCCTTCTCTTCCCCTGACTGCACAGCCCCAACTCTATCATTCTGTCCTCATAGGAGAATTGTTCCAACCCTCTGATCTTTTTGGAGGCCTCCTCTGGACTGTCTGCAACAGGTCCATGTCCTTCCTGTGCTGGGCCCCCAGAGCCGATGCAATGTTCCAGGTGGGTCTCACCAGAGCAGAGCAGAGGGGCAGAATCCCCTCCCTGGCCCTGCTGCCCACGCTGCTCTGGAGGCAGTCCAGGATATAATTGGCTTTCTGGGCTGCGAGCGCTCATTGCTGCATTAAGTCAAGTTCTTTTTCCACCAGAACACCCAAGTCCTTTCCCTCAGGGCTATTCTCAATTCATTGTCCACCCAGCAAACATCGATGCCATGGCTTGCCCTGACACAAGTACAGCACATTGCACTTGGATGTGATGCAGGACATTATGAAATGCTTAGCACAATTTCAGGTGTCTGACTTCAGTTGCACTTCCCTGATCCCTTACTGCAACGCTGTAAGAGATGATCATCAAATTTCTCAGGTAGGATTTGCCCTTAGTGAAACCATCATGCTCTCATTCTCTTGCTGAAAATCTCCCGATTTTCAAAATGTCCAAGTTTCCAAGAGAATCATCTCCATGCCCTTGCCCGGCAGCAAGGTGAGACTGACCAGACTGCAGTACACCAGAAGTTCCTCATTTTCTGTTTTGAAAATGCACATTACATTACAGTTCCCCAGTTTCCCTTCCCATTCCAAACCTTCCCTTCCTTTCC
>VZRL01007054.1:0-200090 GCA_013397895.1 Origma solitaria
TTAAAACAAAACAGGGACACAGTTACTGTGATGACACTTGCGAGGACATCAATTGATAGCTTGTCACTGTGAAAGAGCTGAAATTAGTGAATTACCATATATTTCAGTGCTTTTAGCCTATGTTTACCATGCAAACACTGGGAATTACAAAGAAATAATTTTTTTAACAACCACCTAGTGCACTGCTGTTATTTATATGTATTTATATATGTGATGCTGCAGCTGCACATGTAAAAATCAATGGCATAACTGGTGCTTGGTGGTGTCCGTGATACAAATTGGCAGCCTCTGCTCAGCTCATAAGCAGAAGATATTGGCATCACAGAAAACATCCTCATGACCAGCACTGTGACAACCTTGCTGGCAATCCCAGCAGAAACCTGAACGCTGGAAAGAATATTATATTTTAAATTCTCCAGCGTTCCCTCAGACATCACCTTAGACTTCATAAGGAATAAATGTAACTGTAGATTCTGAGTATTTACATTTAAAAGGAAAACAACCTGCAAACCCTAAGCCCTAGAGAGCAGTTATCGCTGCTATTATGTTTACAGCAGCACCTGAAGCGTCCTCGGTTAGTCACTACAGTCCTGTGATGAGAGCACTCACGCTCCCCCTCCATTCTTCAAACAAAACGCTTCTGAACGGTTCACTGTCAGCACCACCAAAGGCCAGACAGCTCCACTCGTACAGCAAAAGTAGAGCTACACTGAGGTTATATCTGACTTAAGGAAATTTGACAATTTTTCAAAAAATATACATAACGGCATCAGGTCAAGTGTTATCCTTCAAGCTGATGTGCTTCACCTGTGCAACTCCAACTCCAAACTGCATCTTCTGAGCCATTTCCAGGGTGCTCCATTTCCACACACTCATCAAAGTACCAAAATAGGAGATATATACATAAAAATCCTACCATAAAATAATATTTCTTATCACGTTCATGCAGTTCACTTGTTTGTTAGTGCCTTGCTTTTCTTCTAATTTCTCCTGTGGTGTTGCTTTTTTTTCCCCTTCCCCTACTCCTTTTAACATTTTGAAATAAATGAAAAGAAAATAACAATCCCAAAAAGCTCACGCCAGTTGGCAGGGAAATTAAAAATCACAGATTCAAAAGTACTTTCCTAGTTCATGAAAACATCTCTAATGAGACAGATGAAAATATGAATTGCTCCTAATGAGCTCAAAATTGCACATATTTCCCTTAGTTTAATTTTGTAAGCCTTCACAGATATTTTGTGTTATGCTTTATTATAAAACAAGAAGTGGCCACAAGGCTGTGATAACCAATTTGTGAGATTAAAGTACTCAACTTGAATGGTTTCATTAACTTCCAAGCCATGAGTCAGAGTTAGCATAAAATACAATTCCTTTGCTATTCATAGAGGGTCTTACTCTCCGGTGACTCCCAACATTTCGGAGTCATTAGCACCTGAGAGCAATACCACTGTTATTCCTGACTTGTCAGTGTTGTACTCACTGGCGCAGCCACGAAAGGATAATTTACAGCAGAGCTGTGACAAATAAAAGCCCAACGAGGGTTGGATCTGTACCATGGGGCTCAGCCATGGCAGAGCAGCACCAGCACAGCTCCCGTGGCAATCCACCCTGCAGAGCCCACTGGCATATTCCAACCAGACTGGGCACAGGATGAAGCAAAACCAGCTTTAGCCAGCTTTTCTGAGGAGGTTTTGGGATGGCCAGGAATCCACCAGGATGATGGAATTTTATAGAAATCTCTATACAATTATTGAGTGCGTCAGAAGTGGGTGCCATTACACTGCAGGCAGAGAATGCAAAGATGAGATTTGCAAAAGTTCTGTGTAGGTTCCCATTTTCAGCTCAGACTGACTCATGTAACAGAGGTAGGCGAGGGGAGGAGAGGAAAGGATGATGACAAAGAAAAGGGGAGGAGATAACAAAGGTAAGACCCCATGCAGACAACGGCCAGTCAGGAGACCCTGCACCATTCCCACATCTGGAGGGGTGAGGTTCCTGTGTGAATGATAACACAAGCCTGGGAAATTTATATAAACTTTTGCTTCAGAAGTGGATGAAATGTGATCCATCTACTGCTCCAAACTACACAGGAGTTCTGGTGTGCTCAAGAAAATAAAAAATTTGAGCAACTTGCAGATGGACTGTGCTCTCTTTCCTATGGGAAAGGGAAGTTGTGTCATTGGTAAAACTGAGCTTATTTAGGAGCAAATTGTTCTAGTATCCAAATCCATTCAGTCTTCACACTGTGATTTGCTGTTAAGCCACAGATTTTAAAGGATGACGGCTTTACCACATACCTCAAACTTAACACTTCGGTAGAGTGAAGAACCTCATTTTCTCACCAGTTCTACTTGAACAGTTTGAGGCGCTACATTGCACCAAAAGGAGGGGCACAAAGTGCTGATCACAGGAGAAGAGTCAGTGTAGGGCAGCATGGAATCATATTCAGCATGGTGACAAAAGAGAAGGAAATATCAGAACATGCTCATGTTTGTCCTGTAAGCAGCTAGAGAGGAGAATAATGAAAAGGAAGAACAAACATTTGCAATAAGTGAGATGGTTCCTTCCAACCCAAACCTTTCAATGATTCCACAGCTCTCTCTTACCACTGCTGTTTGCTCCTGCTCTGTCCATTCTGGGAACTGAAAGAAGGCTTTCTACAATCATGACATCTCCAAGGACAATTTAATTAGAAGATCAGGAACATTTTTTCTGTCTGTAAAACCCACCATGGCTACCCAGCCCAGGCACAGTTGGTTTCTGGTGTTTCCTCTTCCCTACACTTGTAAGACACATCCATGTTTGAAACCAGGGTTTGTGCCTAAAGCTCCCTGGAGGCAGCTGTTAACAGGTGGAGAATCAGCATAATCTTGGCATCCAGTTCAGATTAACTCAGCTAAACCATCTCTATGCAATCTTGGTCAGTGTTCAGCTCACAAATTGAATCCTCTGTCCTTTCATTTTTCACTTGTTTTTTCACTTTCATTTGTTCATTGCATTAATAATTCTCCTATGAAAATACCAACAGTGTGTTTACAGTTTTGCTTAGCATTAACAACCGGAGTGTGCTGTTGACATTCAATATATGAAAATGTATTTATAAATAATTTAGTGATAAACCAATTGCTTTTTGCTGTAGGAATGGACCCACTAGGGTGGTCCTTTTCTACTCCCAGTTTTTATGGGGAGTTTGGAATTTCTATGAGGAAATTCCTAATAGCTACATTAAAATTCTGTTTATGCTCTTCAGAAAGCCAAAAAAAAAAAAAAAAAAGAAAGCACACATAGAAAATCTCAGCTGAAAACTGTGGGTTTGGCAAACATTTGTGGATTTCTACAGACCTCTATGGAGTCTTGACTGAACATCAGTCAAACAGATACCACGTGTTATCTCCAAGAACATATCCTCATATCCTGCATGTTCACAGTCAGGAAAACCTTCATACTCTGCTTCTGAAAGCTCGATGGGATTTTGAAAGCTACATCTTTCTTTAGGGGTTTTTAAATATATGTTGTATACTCAAATTTTAGATGTCTAATAAAAGGTAAAATAAAAACAAATGAAGAAACCCCCACCCCAAAATATGATGTCTGTCAAGTGACTTATTTCTATCTCCTTCAGCAAGAAGATGGAAGAAAAAAGAAGAAATCCCAATTTCAGTGGCTCCTTCTATTAGCAAAATCATTTAGGCAAAAAAAGGTATAAACTTAAATGGACTCCAAACTTTTACAATTTAATTAAAATGGCTTTTAAATAAATCTCTTCACAGTGAAAGCAACAGCCTAGGACAATATGCATATGGTTTCTTTTTTAAGACCAGTTACATTTCTTAATTGGTTTTAGAAAACGCCCAACTATTGAATCCTATAGAATGTACGTGTGGCCTTTAAAAACCCTTGTAAATGAGAACTGCTGGCAGAACAATTAGCATTTAAAAGCCAGAATGACCTTAAATCTGTGCATCATTGTGATTCGTTTGGACTTTAATACCAAGTACAGAACCAAAAAATACCTCAGTTGCCAAGAGAAAGAGCTCCCAGCACAGGGAGAAGGACATTGGGTAATAGGGGGAAGCATGTGCAGTGAAACATAAAGGACAAACCGCGGTGATGAGCTTTGATTTGTGTTGATTTAGCAACCAACCAGAAGGGCCTTCCTGGGCACAGAGCATGGAAGAGGAAGGAACAAATCTTCTCTTTCTGACCTTACATGGGAGAATTGCCCTTAAGTGTTTATCCCTATAATGAATTTCAGGTTGTGGAAGGTGATAAACTGGGCATAAATTTTGTTTCCAAGGAATCACTGCATAACCTAAAGTGCCCAACTGTACTGCAATTCCGATATCATCTAAACAAAATAGATGGAATGCTTCACTTTTTATGTATATATATATAAGATATAAATACATTCGTTGTGATTATATATATATAATCAGGCATAATTTAATTTTAAATATAATTTGCATATATTGCTTGCAATTATACTAATTCATGTAATATTCTGCCATTCTGAAAATGAGATGACTTCTTATACCTCTAGAAATGACAGCACTGGCTTGGGAGCAATGGTGTGTTACAGCTGCTGATCTTACCAAAACCAAAGATTCTTAAGGCAAAAGCTCAACATTTATATTGGCTGAGTTTGCAATTAAAGCAGAATGAGAACTACAATTCTTCCCTGTTTGAAGGTGGGGTTTTTTTAAGCTTAAATCATTTGGTTAATTTTTTTGTCCCATCTCATTCTCGTATTTCAAACTACACAAAAATAAACATTCATGAAGGTTACATTTATTTCTATATAGAAATGCCATATTTTTACTAGGTTTTAATAAATATAATTGAGTTAAATCCCTATTAATAAAAATATTTATCTAGATGAATATAGATAATATTCTAAATATCATAAATTATTCACATGAATAATTTTATTTCATTTCCTCAAAGACAACACTACTTAACCAATCAGTCAATGCATCAGTTTCCACTGATATTCACAATACTTCAACAGTAGTTTCTGGAAAACACATTGATGGCCAAAAATTACACAGTACCCTGGTCATCACACAAATAATAAGATCACAGAACAGTTTGGGTGGGAAGGGACCTTAAAGGCCATGCAGTGCCACCCCTGCCATGGCAGGGACAGCTCCACTGCCCCAGGCTGCTCCAAGCCCCAATGTCCAGCCTGGCCTTGGGCACTGCCAGGGATCCAGGGGCAGCCACAGCTTCTCTGGGCACCCTGGGCCAGGGCCTGCCCACCCTGCCAGGGAGCAATTCCTAATTGCCAAGATCCCATCCAGCCCTGCCCTCTGGCACTGGCAAGCCATTCCCTGCCTCCTGGCCCTGCAGCCCTTGGCTATTGTCTCTCTCCATCTTTCCTGCAGCTCCTTCAGGCCCTGCAAGGCCACACTGAGCTCAGCCCAAAGCTTCTCCTCTCCAGGCTGAGCAATGCCAGCTCTGCCAGCCTTTCCTCCCAGCACAGCTGCTCCATCCTCTGCTCATCCTGGAGCCTCCTCTGGGCTCTCTGCAGCAGCTCCAGCTCCTTCCTGTGCTGTTCCAGGGCTGGGGCAGCTCTGCAGGTGGGCTCTCACCTGAGGGGCAGAGGGGCACAATCCCCCCTGCCCTGCTGCCCACGCTGGCCTCAGCCCAGGGCAGGGTTTGGGGTGCTTGGGCATGGCCACCTCTCACCACCAGCACCCCCAGGATCCTGCAGGGAATGGGGGTGTTTGAGATCAGTGAGATGGGATCAGGTACAAACCCTTCCAAGCCATAGCCCTGCCTACATTTGAGAGTGTTTTTCCCACATTCCCCAGAATAGTTTAGCTAAACTCATGGCAAGTGCATTATCTTGTCAGTTTTGCACTTTCTGTGTGGATTAAGTTTATGATGTGCAGATTGCTCGAGAGGAGACTATTTAAATCAGATGCTAAGTCCCATTAAATAATTTGCGCACTCATGCCAGGTGTTGCACAGAGATATTTCAGATGGCAATTTTCTTAATATAGCTTACGCAAATACTTCAAACCTTTAACAACAGTAGATACATAAGGAACAGTTTGTCATTCAGGAAATGACAGTTCCATGTAAATACAGATTACCAAACTATGTATGTGATTACACAGGTTCACAATATTAAAGTATTTATTAATTGACAGATTGTCAAGGATTAAGCAAGACCCCAGTTTTATGTATATTAGGAAAAAAATTCTTCATCAAAAGGGTGGTCAAGCATTGGCACAGCTGTCCAGGAGGAGCCACCATCCCTAGAGGGAAGATAAAAGATGTGCCAATGTGGCACTTAGGGACCTGGTTTGTGATGGGGTAACAGCTGGACTCCATCTTAAAGGCCTTTTCTAACCCAGATAATTCTGTGATTCTGAATTCATATCCGAGTTTTGTGACTCTCCAGTGTTAGAGAAAGTGCCCTGGCAAAATCCCAGTGTAGATAATCACATCCTACCTGCCTCCATCTCTCCCATCATTTGAACTTAGTAAGTTATTTAGAATTTCCCATCAAGACTGCCCTGTAGATTTTGTAATTAACTTCCTATCTCAGAACACAGAGCACCGATTCCTACCAAAAAAGGGCGAGTTCAACTCCCTGAAGTCAAACAGTACCATGGCAATGGCATGTTTAATTCATGTGTAGCATAGGTTGTTTTATAAAATTATGGTCATTATTTTCTGCCTCAATATTGTCTTGCATATAATTATAACAGCATTAAAAATTAAGAAATATTCCTGCTCTGTTTTTCATCTGAAGAGACTAGAAAGGGAGGTGACGAGGAGGGCAGAGCCAGCAGCTCGTCATACTGTGAACATAATCAAGACTTCTAAACAGAACAGAAAGTTTAACAGCCAGATAGTTCCCCAAACCAGTAGGTGTTAAAATAGTTCTGAAAGATCCCTGGAAGCCAAGCAGATTGAAACTGGGAGTGGGGTCCGCAGGAGTTCCACGAGCAGACGGGAAGGAAAATCCAACAAATTAGAGATGCGGGAAAGAGAAAGGGCGACACGCGCTCTGCGGCACTGGGAGCACTGGGACACGGTCCCAGAGTGTGCTGAGGCACTGGCAGCCCCTCCCCAGAGAGATTCAGCCAAAAACAGAGTTCTGACACCTGGAAACAGAGCTCTGGCCAAGGAAAATATATGGGAGGAGAGTGGGGGAAACGCTCTTCCAAGAGATGGAAGGTGTTGAATGAACCCTGCAACTGAGTGTATCAGAATAATTATGTGTGCGTATGTACACACACACACACACACATATATATATATATAAAACATCAAAATGGCAACAAAGAGCTAGGCTCTGGGAGGGGCAGTGATACCATCCAGGGAGCACTCAAGCCACTAAGGACACTGACAGCTGGACTTGTCCTGGAAACAGAGAAGCCACAGGATGCTGCTGCCCATAAGGAGCTTTTCTCACTCCTAGGAGCTCCTGAACCTTCCTTGCACACTGGTTGGAGTTCCTAAAGGATGGCTGGTCAAGCACGGGCACAAAGGATTGGCTAAGATCATTTTTCCTGTAGTTAGGACAAGAGTGATTTTTCTTTTAAGGCATCCCAAGGGTTCTCTCACCTTCACAGACACTGTGGGAAGCAGGGCACAAATCCCTGCTGGTTTCGTGTAGGAGCTGGGTGTCAGTGCTGCTGATCTGACTTCTAAAGGGTTTGCGTGCTGTGAAGTTGCATGGGAAGATGACAACTGAATAGTGGGATTTGATTATGTATTTATTTCTCTTAACCTTTCTCAACTGCATTCAGAATAAAGAAAGGCTGAGGAAACTGCACGCATGTAATTTGTAAGAGACAGAACAGTACAATTAAGTGTGAAATAGCTTGGACTACTCTTTTTACAAAATGCAGTTCTATTCTATTAAGTACTTTGAACTAGAATTCCCAAAATTAAGGTTTTTATTCTGAACCATAAATGTTCTGAATTCAGTAGGAAGAAAAATTCTCATTTTTAATGTTGCATTCACTTAGCTTTCAAAATCTGATCCACATTGTGCTCTGTGTGTGCTAACATGAACAGTGTTGTAATCAATTCCATTTAGCACACCAAATTGATAGAAATTTCATTACTATTTAATATTGAAAAGGTGCTGGGATGAAAATTTCCTTATAAAGGCCTTTTAGCAAGACCTGCTTTTATTAGCAGTTAATATACTATACAGGGACTATTAAGATTTGCTCTTCAAAATCCTAATCCAAATTCTCCTCTAGTCATATGTGAATAACACCTATTAATTATGTTTAATGTCATGTTTTTAAAACATCTCTAATATTCTAAGTTTCTTTTAAAACACACTAGTCAAAAATGGAGGAACAGTGTGTAGCTGCATAATTGGTTCAAAAAAATAAATATTTTTTCATCAAAAAATTGAAAGACACATTCAGGATGTTTCCTTTGCTCTTGAACAGAATTGATACCTCATTCATTGTAACCTTCATTCTGACATTAAAATGTCAGAACTGTGTCCCTACCAACCAACTACAAACAGTTGTCTATTAAATTATATGAATCCTTAATCTAGAGTGCTACAAATCTAATAACTTATCTCAATATTAAAAAAAAAAAAAATCTCATAACAAAAGTCAAACTGGTCTACTTCATAGATCTATTACTGCAGAACAGACACAAGAAGTTCCATTTATTTTTTTTCCCTAGAAGTCTCACATTAGCTTACGTTTGAAAATGAGCCCATTGAATTTCATTCACTATGCAGGTTCTTTGGATAAAAAGAGAGTCCACAGAAAAGGGAACTGAAATAATGAATGTAACTGAGGAGCTGACTTCCTAAAACCACATTTATAGCTTCAGGTCTCAAGTTTCGCATTCAAGTGAGATATTAGAACTATAATCCATGTTGTGGTTTGTGCACAGTATGATTCTGAAGGCCAAACATTGAAAATAAGCATTAATTTCATGGCATTAGTCCACCTGTTTTGAATTCATAGAAGTCTCAAGAGATAATAGTCCAACCTATAAATATACCCCAACTACAGTAACTTTAAACAGCTGATCTCTTCCTTCAAAATTACAATTTAGGCTTTTCAAACCAGAGTGAATGAAACCTGGAAACATTTTGTAGGGACAGAGGTAGCAGCACCTACTGCTGAGACACCTCAGTCTCAGCTCTTCACCAAAAAATGAAGAGCGAGAGTTCCTTTTCCTTTATCCTCTTTTATATTTAGAGCTTTGAAATGTCAAAAAGCATCTTAAATTTTTCTTGAAAATTCATATACAGCCAATGTGAGATTGCAGTGATGATTTAGAACTCTGAATTTAATTCAAGGTATCTGTTTGGGTTTTTATAAAGATAATTCACTTAAGTATCATGCACTGAAAGTGTGTTTTCTTGGTTTCCTTTTGGAGTCATTTGCCTACAAGTTCCTTCCTTGCTTCACTTCATTCCACAAGAAAAGCATCTATTCCTCTCCCAGTTCTCTTCTTTGTAGAGAATTAGCCCCACTATCAAGCCCAAACCTAAACGGTTAAAACAATGACACTTTATTAGGGGAAAAAAAAGGATGAGAGGTATTTGTATAACTGTGGATGCTTCAGAAAAACAAATATAGAAAAATATAGCTGTGACTCTAAGGTAAATTATGTGCTAACGTGTGATAGTAAATTTTTATTTTCTCAGTCCCTTAGTTGTTCTTTGAGAAGTCTTGGCAGCTATTCATTAAGAATTCCTTTCACTATATACACTTTTACTACACAAAGTCACATTGAAGTGAAAAATCCATGCACCATTGAGTTTAATATGACTTTATCTAATAAGAGTAATACACAGTTATGGTATATTGCAATGAACTACATTGTAAGGCAAGAAAAATGGGCTTAAATACACAACATTTCTGTGGCAAAAGGGCTGACATCCAATGACCAAAATTACGACCTAAAAGCCACACTCACCAAAATATAAACCTGTAATAATGTATTAAATTTTGGAAAGGAGATTAATTTCCCCATTCTATCCCTACCACCAGCACTATTTCATTAAACATCATAAACCTTTCCTCACAGCAAGGTTGGACACTCCTGGCTGGACCATCCAGAAGCAGGACGGATTCCCCGATTTCCCTGCAGGCACAGAGCTGTGCCCGGCTCAGGGTCAGCTCCGCCAGGGCTGCACCCTCACTGCCTTTTAGAAACAGGGGAAAAGCAAAATTCCATTTTTCTGACCAAAGTTTCAGATAAGGTTTTACAAATGGGTAATGACATCACTTCCAGCACTTTCACTCACAAGGAAAACATCAATTCTCCGTTCTCCATTGAGAGAAAACCTGTGAGCTAAACTCTTCCCCCACACCATTAGGTATGTGTCCATGTGCATCATTGCACACTGCATAATGTACATATTTCTCTAAGAAAAAAACCCCTGAAATTACAACAGCAGTGTGTGTGCGATGTGTTTATGAATCTGCCAGTTATTTGGACTTTGCTACATTTCCTCAGATGACTAATTACCACTAGAGCACCTCCCAGGGAGTTGAGCTGGCTGCTGTAAATTAAACTGTAAGGTCTTATTATATTAATTGAAGAAGAAATGAAAAAAAAAAAAAAGTTGAAATTGTTTTTGTTGAAATAAACTACACGGCTTTAGAAATTCCTGTAATTTATTATAATTTTCTTAACTGTTTGTTTCTCACCTCCCTTTTTTCTGTTCTTGCCTCTCTTCCACAGCATTTTTCTCCATTCTGACATCTAATCTGTGCTGATAAAAACTTTTTAAAGACTCAAAAGAATGGAATACTTTGGCTGGTGTGTATATATATATTTAGCTAATGAGCCTCACCACCCTCCCAGGGAACGATTCCTCCCCATATCCCATTTCACCCCACACTGCCAGTCTGAAGCCATTCCCTGGTCCTGGCAGTGCAGTCCCTGATGTGTCAGCCTGTGTTTGGTGCTGACATGTGATAGGTGAGGAACAACACCTGCACTGCAAAGGGTTTGTGTTCAGTGCATCTCTAGAGTGGTGTAAAAGTCCATCTAAGCAAAGAAACTCTCCTCTGTCAGAGGAAGAAGTTTCAAATGTCTGCTTTAGAAACCTAAGTCTGATAAATTTTTCATAAACGGCTTGAACACAACAACTTTTCCAGCTGATGTGATTGTGCATCCTCTCCTCAAATTTAAAAATAGCACATTTCCACAGTGAAATGGGAAACACTAACCTGGCAGACTCTCCCCATAACCAGCAATACCAAATGCACCCGAGGAACTCCCCTCATTTTAAAACCTTTCAAAAGATTTCTGTCCAGGAGTGAATTTTTATTTTGTGATCATGTTCACTTTTCTTCCTTCCCCCCCCACCTTTTTCTTCTATCTACCACATCTTATGCACTTATTGCAGTCATAAATCTCCCAAACTCACACATTTTAAGATCCACATCACCATATGAAGTCAATGAAAGCCACAGATCCTCAGAAACCCTTAGAAATTGTGAATTAACTAAAGCCTGGGGATCTGGTTCCCAAGATGAAAAAAATCAAAGATGTTTTTTACAAGGTGGATCTTCATTTAGTCACAATTAGAATGATTTTCCTTCTTTCCACCATTATCTAAATTTCTCCAAAGCCCATGATGTGTTCCTCATGAGCAGACAGGCATAGCTATCAATGTATCATCTACAGTGCTCATCAACTCCTATAAAATGATAAAGATTCTTCCAAGAAAGGCAAACAATTCAGTCATTACCCATTCAAAATACTCTCAAAACCCTTGTGACAGAGACCACACATCACTACTTCATTTAAAATAAGGCAATTCACTACTCCATCTAATTTATTTTAGTGTTTAATTATAGACTCCTTTTTGCATCTTGTGGGTGTGCACACAGAAAGTAAGCAATTGCATTAGCCACTTCAGTATTGACAAAATTAACTGGATTACAGTCAGCAAATTGCAATCTTTGGTTGTGAAATAACTGAAAATTTTCATGGAGAGCATCAGCATTGAGCACTTCCATTTCTAAACACAGCTTCATCCTTCTGTCATAATCTGTACTGCAGAGCTGGAACAGTGTGATGAACTTTAGGTGTTGTCAAGAAAAATTTAGGACAAACCAAACCCTAACCACACCCACCACACAAACATCCTCTCCTGGTTTTAAGGGATTTTCAAAAAGACATCTGAGAGATGGCCAGAGGTTCAAGTATTGAAAATGCAGAGTAAACTTTTCCATGCATGTGTTAATTAGCAGAAGGTTACAGTGGGATATTTAAGTAGAAAACCCCATTCGTAATATGACTAGAGGGGAAATCGTTTAGCTCTACGTTGCAATGGTGATGAATAGAGGTTGCCATGAACTTGAAAATATTATCTGAAATTACAATGCTGTATCAAAGGTCAATGCCAGCTTTGCTCATTTAGGAAAAAGCTAATTATATTTACATCATAAACCAGTCAAGCTATAAAGCAATTAAAAACAGTTTTAGAATGGAACTAATAAATTGATTGATAAGTTATCAATTTTATAGGGTTACCTGATTTAGAAGCCCAACATAAGTGAAGGAAAACTTCTTGTAGAACCTCTCACCCCTGTGCTGCAATAAGAGTGTTTTCCCAGAAATCAAATCAAAAGCTGAGAGCTGAGGTTACCAAATACCTCAAGATGAGGAAAAGCAACATTTCTACCAAATTTGCAATCACACTGCATCCAGTGGGCCCCTTGCTAATATTGACTGCTTAACCTACACTTCAGTCAATCACAGAGCACAGCAAAGGCAGCAGAGCTTTGGGAGGTGCCAGGCAATGTTTTCCAGCAATGGGAAGTTTGCACAAATTTTGTGTATTTCATCAGACATTCTGAAATTTGCCACAACTAGTGATCCCAAAGTAGCATTTTTGGAAGGACAGAGAATTTGTTTTGGGCTAATGAGATTATGTCAAACCTGAAACAGAGCTTTACAACCACCAAAAATATAAAAAAGAAATAAAATAAACCCCAACCCCTCCCCAAAGCACACAACCACCACCACATTGCATAATAAATATTTCCCAAAAGACCAAAACACACATCAGAAACACATGAACTCCTTGCCTTACGCAGGAAGTGAGTTCACAGCTGCCACCCTGAGGATTTTAGACATGCTGACAATATTGCATTGACTACCCTCAGCATCAAAAGCCTACCCTGTCCAACAGAGAAAAGACTGAGCTGACAGAGAAATCTGTCATGAAGGACAGCCCTGCAGCCACTCATCTTTTTTTTTCTTATTATTTTCAACTTTTAGTTGGTCTTTCCTTTTCATCACCTGTACCTCCATAGGTAGTTCTTACACTATTAATTTTTTAGTGGATAGTGTGTTGACCACAGTGACAGTAAAAAAAAATACATATTCAGGATGCACCGAACCTGCATGAATGAACTGGTTGCAATGTTCTTTGAATGTTATTTTTAGTGCTTACAGGGCATTATGTTGTTTAAGTAGCTGAGTTTTCTGCAAATTGGAACATTCATGTTTTTCAAGATAACTTTTCAACTGGAAAGTACCAGAAAGGAAGTGAAGCTTCTCTAAATGTGACATCTATATTCACATATTATATGGTAGTAACATAGGAAAATAAGGTTTCTGTTATTCTGACTTATGATGTGAAAGTTGCATGCCTTACATATTGCATTGTTTTACATTCAGCTAAAAGCACTCAGACACCATGAGGAAAAAAAAAAGAAAAAAAAAAGACAGAGCTTTTAAAGTTATTTAGGATGAAAAATGTCAAATTAAATCCTAACCACGCTCTGAAACGAAAGAATCAACTTCATTTTTGAAACCCATCTTTTTAGTACTTCCTTTGTATTACCCTGGCACAAGGAACAGATGAGCACTGCTAAAACAAAGTTAGGAGCAGTGTCAATAAGGAGCAGAAATGAGATATCATGGCAAATGAACTGGATTATCTCCATGACTGGAGATACCAAGCAGGAATGAAAGCCATAAGTATAAAAGTCAGGAGGATTCAGCTAACTAAGAAAAATCCTATGCTACACCAAAGCTTTCATCAGTCAGAAGTTGCTGCAGAGAAAATGGAGACTGATGCATTAGGAGCCAGCTCTTATTGCTGCAAAATATGTTTGCACAAGCCAAACACAATGCTATAAGGCTAAAAGCGAGTTATAGTCACTGAAGGTATTGGAATTAGTCCTATGGAATATCCTACTGCCAAAACACCATTTCAAATCGAATATGGCAATCAGAATATGACCTTGATTCGTTCCTGCATTAGCACAGAGGTTCAGTGGGAATGACAGATGCCAGGAGTGCACACAGCGCGTCAGAGCTCTGCCGCTCAAAGGAGAAGATGTTTGGGAAATGCCGTTTTTGGTGACTCCTTTTCCTGTTGTTGTTGTTGCAGGACAGCCAACTAAACAGGTGAGCAGGCAGAGCTCAGACTCCTTGTAGAGCCTCACATCTCCCATTTCTGTCCTTTCCCTTGGGCCAGCCCGAGAGCCAGCACAGCCCCTCCCTGATGGCAGTGCCAGGCAGAGGCGTTGGGCCCCAAGGATCTGTGGATGCATCTGCAGAGGATGCTGCCAAAACATGGGTGTGCAACCAGCACAGCTTTGATGAGTTGTAGGAGAGAGATGAAGAAACAGAACCAGCAAATTAAAAGGTTGAAAGAATTGTTTTCCTTAAGCAGCAAGGCAAATGCTTTCCTGGATTCAAGCTGGAAATTAACACAGTTTTCTATCATGAGAGCTATCAGCACCTGGAACACCTTTTAGAAGAGAGTTTCAGATGAGAAATAATAAGGACAAAATAATCTAACCTTTTGAAATGCATCCTCATAAATTTAAGAAAGGAATATTTCACATGGGAAGTGGCTGATGGCACCAGACTCAATGATCATTTCAGATGAAAGGCTGAGAGAATTGGAATTGTTCAGCCTGGAGAGGAGAAGCTTTGGGCTGAGCTCAGTGTGGCCTTGCAGGGCCTGAAGGAGCTGCAGGAAAGATGGAGAGAGACAATAGCCAAGGGCTGCAGGGCCAGGAGGCAGGGAATGGCTTGCCAGTGCCAGAGGGCAGGGCTGGATGGGATCTTGGCAATTAGGAATTGTTCCCTGGCAGGGTGGGCAGGCCCTGGCCCAGGGTGCCCAGAGAAGCTGTGGCTGCCCCTGGATCCCTGGCAGTGCCCAAGGCCAGGCTGGACATTGGGGCTTGGAGCAGCCTGGGGCAGTGGCAGCTGTCCCTGCCATGGCAGGGTGGGAAATTCCCTTCCAACCCAAACTATTCTGGGATTCTGTCATTGCTTCAAATCCTATAATGCCACCTTTCAAATCCTATTCCTTCCATACAGAACTTCAACATGTTCTTCATTCCCTTAACAATGTCCCTTAAAAATACACATTCAGGAAGTACACTAGAAAATCATTAGGTCAAAACTTTTACCAAAATGTCTATTCCAATGCGAAACAAGACCACAGTAGCAAACATATAATAATTTTGTTTTCTGGAGAAGCTGGGTCAAAATCATCAGCAGTCCAGAGCTAGTTAATTATAAAAGGCAATTTATATCTGAAGCATCTTTCGTGCCTAGCTAGACATTGTAGATTTATTAGCAGCTGATATGTACTTTAGACAATTAAAAAGAGATAAACAGGTCCTACCTTTATACTTAGGATCTATTAGGATGTTGTTACAACAGCTGCTGCAAATTAATCCACTGTAATCCTTCTACACTCCGCCATTAGTTACACAACAAAATCGGAGCTTCTTGAAAACCAAAAATAAAGATGTGCGAAATTGTTCTAATTACATACTTAACTTATGAAAAATGAGAGTATTCCATTAGTCACAATTCAAATCTCCTAGAAAATTCAAAGATAAATTACTTTGAATCTGTTTACTTTTCACTATAAGATACCCATCCAGTGAGACCTTATCCTAAATTAAGATGGTTTGCCTTAACATTCCTGTGGCCAGGGAATTCATGTTCTCTCTTCACCTTATATACCAAGAATTTGTTCTCAACTGTGGAAAAAAAAAAAAAAAAGCTCCAGAAAAGTAGTAGTTTACATGAAAAAAATCACAGTAAAATACTCAAGCACTATTTCATTTAATACTTAAATTTCAAGAGCTTCTTAATATGCATTTCCATTGCCACACTCTTTATGAAACTTGACTGGGAAGACAGAAGTGTGAAAGGAATCAGGGAGGATTTAGGAATACTGAAAAACAAGAAAAATTATAAAGAAGAAGAAAACCTGTTTGGAACATTTTAAAATTACCTGTCACCAGTGACATTCTGCTGTGAAATGATGGCATCTTAATATCTTCATCTAAGGGACCTTGATTTGAAATATTTATAAAACACATGAAATGGGACTCCTGGTAACAATGAGAACTGTCAAGTACTGAAAATAGTGAGTATTGCCATGCAATTTTTTCCCATGAAGCTTAAATCCTTTCTTTCAGAGCTGTGGAAGAAGTATCGCCTCTAATGCTGAGTTATTTATTTTTTCCTTCCCAGGAATGGCTCCCATGCCATCACTCTGCTCACATGGTGTGGCCGAGTCACATCAATACCAAAGTCTCTCTCCACCCATTGGCAAGCACACAGAACTCCATATTTTTTCCCCCCAACTCAGTGGGGGCATTTCTTCTCTAAGAAAGCTTTGCCTGCCCTGTCACTTTAGAGGGACCCCCAAACTCTAAAAATGAATGCTAAATCTTTGTGGTCCCCTCCACTTTGAAGCCTCCATCCTTGTGTAGTTGGTACAGCTCTCTTGGCTTTTCAGAGCAAAAGAGGATCGGAACATTTTAACATAAACCAAGTACAGTTCAGGTAAGCAGTATCGCGTGATACTGCCAATTTCTTTGCCAAGCAAAATTCATGCCATTCAGTTTTTCCCCCCCTTCTTCATCAACAGAAATCATGAAATAGATCATTCCCAATGTTTCTTTTCACTTATCCGAGACTGGAGTACCAAGAGATACAGCTGAACTCAGCCCAAAGCATCCTTCACAAAAGATACCATGGGAAAGGGACATTTCTGTGACAAATATCTACGTTGTCAGAAGAGCAATGTCTTGTGCCTTATTAAAACATCTTTTCTTCAACAACTATCAAAAGAGAAAATGGAAATTCTGAAAAGAATTCCTGATGTGGGTTGTAGTTTCAACCAGACTCCCACAGCCTCCAATCATTCCCTGTGTCTACAGCAAATATCCCTGGACAGCCACATCACAAGACATCTGCAGGCTGACTTAGTTTCTCAATTTTTGTTTAACATTAATTTGTGTATGTGTGTGTGCACTCCTTTGTTGGTGGGTTTTCCCCATTCATACAGAAAATGTCTCTAGCATCCTTACTAAATTAAGAAAAATTCAAAAATATCCTGAATTAGAAGAACTGATTTTTCAGTCCTAGGGTTGCAACTGAAAATTTTATCTTCATCAGGATTAACCAAAACTCACCAAATGCATTGGTCCTCTGACAACTCATACATTTATGTATATTTATAAGATATGTGTGTGTATAGATATATATAAATATATCCACATATATATTCTTAGCAGTGCTGGGCTAAGAGCTGGGCTGAAGATCTCAGAGGTCTTTTCCATCCTAAATGATTCTATGATACAGAATATATTTGCATCATTTAGTGGCAAAGACTACATAACAAAAGGGAAAAAACTTATCTACATTTATGAGAGCGTACATTCTGCTGAAACTAAAAACCACACTGCTTTTATTCATGGTTTCTTATTATTTAGTGATTTATAAAAGAGAGCAAATGCTTAAGCAGAAATTAGTGTTGAGGAACCATCAAAATCAGCTGTCACAGGACTGGGATATTCAAAGTCAGCAGTCATTATCTCATACAATTGCCCACTTGGCCAACAAAAACCTGTCTCTTAAATATATAAATCAGACAGAAGAAATAAAAATATTGGAATCCAAAAGTACAGCTACCAGCTTTTCCAGAATCTTTTAATTAAGATTGTATTCTGTCCAACTGAAGCTCGGTGCATATGCTGAACATCCCAGCACACAGCCATAAGCACAGTCAAATAAAATATAAATAGAAGTACATCTCCTGTTTTAATTTAGAAAATAATACCACAGCCCCCACTTCCCAAGAACTTCTCTTGTTAATTAATACATTTAAATCAGCTCATGTCCCTTGATAATTGACACAGAACAAGGAGCAGAAGTCAAAGTCCTGCTATAATTGACAACATTTGCAAGACTTTTTAAAATTTAATATGAAAGTTTGAAGTAAAACTGAGAAGCCCCAACACGCTCAACCTTTTTGAGATGGAAAGCAAAGAAGAAAGCAATCTTGAATATTAAACTACCTTTAAGTGAGCAATAGGTCCTTTTAGTAGATACTATCACGGTTATTAACAACTTCTGTTTTGAACTGGTGTAAAAAACACTTCAGCTTGTGGTAAACATTATTGGAAAAAATCTGCACCATTTCAGAGAGGAATAAAGCTCGACAAGTATATAGATATCCATATAACAATGTTTCATAAAGCCTTTTTATTTGTTCAATTAATATCTACTCTGTTACTTGTATCCAGGAAGGATAAAAATATTTAATGATATTGACTATCACTGTTCTAGGCCATGTTAATAAAAACAAATCAGTAGAGGGATGCTTCACTACCCAGTATTAATTATAACTGCTATACAGAGGGAAATAACCATCTAGAAACTGTGATAAGGTTGCCCAGCAGCACCAGCTGTGTGTAACTCCAGGTAATTCAACTCCAGCACGTTGGGAGGACACAACAAAGTCAAATAACTTATTTAAAGCAGCTTCAGAGGCTGCAGGCCCACTTTTCCAAAACATTCACTTCACAGAAATGTAAACCCTTTTGTTGTCCCTGCCCTGGGAGATGAGACGACACAGATATGCCCCAGTGAAAATGTTTGAGCTGACACCTGGCACTGTTTGAGCAATGCACAGACTCCTAAAACAAGTGTAAATTTTGGAAACAAAACAAATCAGATGCACAGATAAGACCTAATCATATTTAGGATCAAGAGATAGACTTGAGACACCAATCACACACAAACTGGATTCCTTCCAAGTGCCTGGAAAGCTTAAAAAAACCCCAAACCAAACAACCTAAACCTAAATGACCAAACTAAGAAGTAAAGATCATTCCTTCTCATTTGTGTAGCCTGCAGTTCACAAGGACAGTGAGTGAAGTTCATGTTTCAAACCTTGTTAGATAATTTCCAATAACACAAAAGTTGCAGGGGTCCATCCAATTGCTTAGGAAAAGGTTAAAGCAAGTTTCACAAAACCCTTACATCTTGTTAAGAGAGAACACCCAAAAGTCCACTTTGCTCAACAGTACATGTGGACAAATAAAGAATTAACACAGTCAGAGTCACTGAATAAATGTAAAAATCTATCTTTCCCTGTAAGAACTGAACAATGTTTTGCATTTCTTTCTCAGTGCTGGGCATTTTGTTGGGGTTCATGTTATCACTTCTGTCAACACTAGACAAAATATTAATTCCTGTAGATACATCTAATTAAGCAAGTTCACATCTTAAGAATTTCACTATTGTAAGAGAAATGGCAAATTAAAATCTATGTCCTTTAAAATGCATTTTATACGGGGTTAAATCTTCTGGCACTCTCTTTTTCCTTTCCAATCTAATTTCAACACTGAGACAGGCACTGATTCAGGAACAAACATGACTGGCTGCCTTTATGATATTATATGAATTGTCATAAAGAATGCTTTCTAGTTGAATTAACGTGACAGGTATGTAACAGATTCTGTAAAAATAAAGTCACAATATGCCATAATATTTCACAATGCTCTAAAACTGACAAGCAGTTCTCTAATTACTGCTTACACAGAAATTCTAAACACCATTTTTATATGTTTACTTTGCTAAGCAATCTATTATTTGAGTGCATCCTATGCTGAAAATGCAATTGCAGTTAAAAAGCAAAAATGTGATAGATTTATCTTTCATACTTATCAGAAAAATGTCAAGAGCTGACGTGATAAATTAAACAGCTGGTAACACATGGAAAACTGGATTTATAAACAGTACTAAGTTTATGCAAACCAATACAAAGAAGCATTTGGTTTTATTTCTCTATTCTTATTGCCTAAAAATATTTAGCTGCAGTGCTGTTTCAATTCCTAGAAGATTTTTTACTCCTGTTGCTTATGCAGATCAGGTCTCTGCACTGCAAAGTGAAAGGGAGTCCTTTGCAAAAACCCTTTTTGAGGACCAAACTGCCCCTTTAGTCTTCCCAAGGTGCTGTTTTCATTACAAGGGGAAACAATCTCCTCTTCAAGGAAATCTTGAAGGAGATTCAATTGATGCAGAGGCTTTTGTCCTTAGGGTACCAGTAATTTCAATAGAAATTCAATAGAATAGAATTATTCTTCAGAAAATATTAATTTATTAAAATTAAAACAGTTATTGATTTATTTCTATCACCAAAACATCTCTGTTGAATATGAAATTTCTGATTGAAATTTCTGAAAAGCCTGACATTGAGGAGTGCAAAACAAGTTCCAGCTGGGGCTGGGGCAATGGAGCAGGGATTCTGACCTCTCATGGCTTGCTAAATTCCTTGAAAAAATGGAAACAAGTAGGACCCTTTGTCAAGGCCCTCTACCCCTATTAGCCAGAGATCTTTATCCTAATATTCTTCCAGGGCCCCTCATCTTCCAGGAACACAGTATATTACTCTACCCTTGGGTGCACTAATTAATTGTAGCCCATTGTGTGTTTTTAAGCTAAACAAGCCCCCACAAAAGTAGAAACAGCAGCTTATGCTCAGCCTGTGATTTGCATATTTAAATTCAGTGTTTAAACATGTCTTAATCTGCATGCTGTGCTCCATCTCTTGAAGTGGCTGTTATAGAACTTATTTGTCTTTGAGAAAGTGTTAAAAATGGCAAACTGAGCAACATGTCTGGAATGTGGCAATCATTTCACACAGCTCCTCAGTGCCTTGCCATCCTTGGAACCTTTCTGCCAGGTTTGCACAGCTTGGCTTCAGTCTGAATTCTGCTTAAGGAATGTCCTTGCAGTTAATTCAAATTCCAGTTCTCTGTGCAATATTACCACAAACACAATATTATCACTTAAAACTCGATTGCAAGACATAGATAAATCACCCACTAGAGATGGATAAACACTACATGGGCTCCAAGGATCATAACTCGATGAACAAACAGCTCTTTTCAGTTACTGCACAGCCTGTTTCTTTGCATCCCTTAAACCAAATGAACATTAGAATGGTTCTTCTACTCCTGAAGAATATGGATCTGTTAGGAATCAAGGTATATGATTAGATTATCTATTAGCAGAAGATGAGGGAGTGTGTGGAAAACTAAATGACCCAAACTGCTGTTTGCAAATAAATGACAATGGAAAAGTCGTGAAAAAAATAACAGAGGGGATAAGAAAGTTAGCTCGTGTGCCAGTCTAAACATGGAAAGGATGGGAATGGGACATGTTTTCATGGTTACCTGGTGGACTATGAGTTAAACAAATGCTCTTTTTCCTTTTATATGCTATAGCAACTCTAATCTGTTTACCATGCATGATCCCTTGCTTAGTGCAACTCATTCAGATGTCATCGAGGGGATGCAGACAGTAGCCATGCCTACCGACCCAGAAATGGCTACAAAAGGACAAAATAGGGGGGGAAAAAAGGGAAAAAAAAAAAAAAAATGAAAAAAAAATTTTATAAAGGAAAANAAAAAAGTCAATGGTAACTAAAGTTTGTAAAGGCAATAACTGAGAAAATAAAAAGAGGAGGGATTGAAAGGAATAAGAGAGTGTCTTTACAAACAAACTGCTGGTAAGATAAGACTAAGACTGATACTGAGAGACAGAAGAAACAATGGGAAGGGTTTCCATAGGAATTCCACTGATTGGCTCATGCAAGACTATGGTAATAAACTACAGGAACAGAGACACAAGAAAAAGAAGAAAGGGGGAAATGTATATCACTTTTGTCTGCATTAGGCATTCCGGGAAGTTTGTGTCTCTCGAGTACCTCAGCCAGTGGGGAAAGAGAGAGGGAACTGCGGCCACGAAATTAGGATAAAAAGAGGCTGTGTCCTCTAGCAATTCGAGAGACCCCATGGGAAACACCCATGAGCTCTCCCGTTATTCATGAATAAAGTTACAGGACTCCTCTGTCTCCTTTTTGGACATAAACCTCTGATGTTTGTGGATTAATTTTCCTGACAGTTTCCATTTAAAAAAAAATTATTCCAGCTGCAAGCTGATCACAGTGCATACTATCACCTGAATGCAAACAGCTGAGCCTCAAGGCAGATCTGGGAAATGTCTTTCAAATAATCAGTTTATAAGTGGTTTAAGACAACGAGGATTTTTGAAATACTTCTGAAAATTTTAGATAGATCTTAAAACACTGTTAGTACAAAAAAAAAAAAAACCCCACCTTATTTTTCTGAAATGAAACACCAACTGCTGAAAAAACCACCCCAAAATATGAATTACACAGTTTTAGGAGAGTTTTTACGAGAATAGTTGAGATATTCCTGTTCAAAGCAAAAATCAACTTCAATTACAAAAAAATACAAATTTTACTTGATTTTATATTTTTTAATAACTTTGCAATCTTTACCCTGAAACACAAAGAACTCCCACTGAATATCTCCTTTACAAAAAATTGTAATTTAGAGTTAAGCATTTATTGCAGCAGTTATACCTCTCTA
Source organism: Origma solitaria (assembly GCA_013397895.1). Taxonomy (NCBI): domain Eukaryota; kingdom Metazoa; phylum Chordata; class Aves; order Passeriformes; family Acanthizidae; genus Origma; species Origma solitaria. Next base: position 22,701 of record VZRL01007054.1, read on the forward strand.
TTAAAAAGAGTAGTTACTGGAGAAGTTGGTAATAATGTTTGCACTTCAAACCACAGAACAAACTTCATTTTTTTGTTTAATTAAGGCAGTTACTTTTAGTGCACTCAAGAGCAGACACCAAACTCTCAACCATTTGATTCTATGAAGCAAATAACAGCTAAATAAGCCTAACCACAAATTTAATTAGGATGGTGAAATGGCTCCAAAGGAAGCACAGTGGTCTGCTGTGACAAACCACAGACCAAGGGAATTCACAGCAGAGTTGAACCCAGTGCAAATTAACCATATAAAAGGGGAAAAGCTGAGGATACCATCACGGAATGCACAGCTACAGAAAGTGGTTGGTTCGCTTTTAAATCTTCAAAAGAATATGAGTGTTTTTAGCTGTCGCATAAAGAAAAAAAAAAGAGATCCAGCTGCAGTTTTACGGTTATTCTCCAAGGCAGGATGGTACAGGTGTAGGATCCTATGAACATGGTTGTTTTCCTTTGCCTACAGAAAGGACTTGGCTGCTTTGCTTCTCTGGTGTTTGGTGGTTTCTGTAGAGTTTTCTTTTTCCTTCCTCCCCCACTGCCCCTCTTTAAAGGCGAGAGATCAAATTTAACTGGATGTTTTATTGCAGCTCACAGGGCTTAGCTCAAACACCAACCACTGGCTCGTTACTGCTACGCCTCATTATTCACTCACTCTGATCCCATTCCAATCCCTGGAAGTTAATATTCCACTTCCCAGTTTATCACCTGCCATCCCAGCTCTGGTGCCTCATTATGGCTCCCAGGGCATCCCTCAGTCCCAGGGGACAGTGCAGCCCCTCCTCTCTCCTCTCTCACTCCCTCTTAAATGCCTTTAACTCTCAATACACACAAACACATCCCACCTTTCCAATCACTAAGTTTTCCACTTCAAGTCGGTTTTTTTTCCTCTGCATGCTTCAGAACTTTTTTTTTTTTTTTTAAAAACTCATATGAGGCATCTCTTATCTTTGGGATGTGTGAGTGTCTCTACATTTTCATTTTTAGTACTTTGTAAAAATCTCTCAACCTTTTACCTTCCTGTCCTAAGCACAGTAAGCACACTAAGCCCAGCGCAAGCACTTGGGGAGGCAAGCACAAAAAATTCAGGGCAGGCACAAGGATATCTGGAATAGCTGGATTGCAAAGGATATCTGGAATGGTCAGACCTGTGATTCCACTCACAAGGATTTATTGTACACCTGGTGCTTCAACCCTCCTGATTATGATGAGGTGAGCAACATAAAATTTTACCTTACAAAATAAATCCAGTCAAAAGAGTCAGGCCTGGGACACACAAGAAGGGGCTTTTACTGACTTGCAGAGACCTGACAATGAAGGCTGAGTGTAAAATATTGCACAGGAAACAGCTAAAAGGTCCTTTACAAGGCAGCTGTCCTTATTCTGGGATTTCTGGAATGTAAATAAATTATTTCATTCTACCAGCATAATTTTAATAATCTCTGCTGTGATTGTTTTCCCACAATGGATTTCTTAAATCGCCACTGCATTACCTGCAGAAAGGTGAACACACAGTGTTCCTACAAAAACCTTTCTGAGATCTCTACCAGCTCCAAAGCTTTAGTGCTGCCAATGTTCCTTTGAAAATGAGCACTTGTTTCTTTAGGACACCATTCCCAACACACCCCATCCCACCAAAGGTCAGGATGGCACAAGGTGATGTCCTGCATGAAGGAAAAGCCAGGGCAACTGTCAGGGAACTGATCTTTAGGGCCCTGCAGCACTTTTTCTCCATCAAACCTTCAAAATTGTGTCCCAGGAATGGGAATTTGAATGGTAGAATGCAAAAAATGTGGTGGTTTGGCTAAAAAAGTACTCCCATTTTAACATGCCATCAAAAAGGACATATTGATGTCTTCTCTGCAGGAATGATGATTTGTAAAATTGCTACAAATGTGATTTATTAAACAAATTATAAGCCTCTGCTTAGCACTGTTTTCCTGTTGGAGTGTGTTATCATCTAGATGTTTCTTACACAATGCATCATGTCTGATCTCAAAATCAGCATTATTATAGTAATTATCAAAATAATTAGAATTATTATTAATAATAATATAATAATAATTAATTATCAATATATATATTAATTCTCAAAATCCAATGGCAAACAAGTGCAGGGACTCCCAAACCCACCTAACACCTCCTACTTTAACAGAAATTTACATATGAAAGATTTATTATTTGACATATGTATTTCTATTACTCCTTTTTTTTTTAAATATAGATTGAAATGCCAGAACATGACACATCATAAAATGGGAAGTACAACTTGGGGAGTAAACACGAAGCAGTGATGTGGCATTTTCCTTTGTGACAAGTACATGTGGAGGCTGGTTTGTGTCAAGTCAATAAACCATGGAAAAACACGGGAAGCTGTTGCAAAACTCTCATTTTGTTTGTTATTTCAAAGAATATTGCCATCACTTATTTCTGATACACCAAACTGTGAAAATAAATTTACCAAGCTGACTAAGAAGTCTTGTTTAAAAGGTCAAGATTTTATCTTTTAGCAACTCTTAGAAAATGAAGATACCACTTGTGATGGGATGAGTAACTCCATAAAGAAAATATGCAATTTCTGCCTGTAGCTTTGAAATAAATATGGAATGCCTTCCCAAAAGGACTATCAGCCTCCTGTTCTGACTGCAGTATCCAGTGGGATATAGACCACCAAATTTCTGTGCCTCAAAGTCCCATATGAAAAGTCTAAACCCACTTCTTACCAACAGGTCATTTAGAGCACCTACAGAGACACAGCACAAGCAAATTATTAAAAAGTGCATCAAGAAAAAGCTACTGACATCTAAACTACCCTTCACATGCTACAAGACATTAATTGGCCTTGAGGTAATGCACTAATAAACCTAAATGCTCTAATTACCCTAACTGCAAGAGAATACTGTGTGGATGTCAGCCACAATAACAGAATCACAGAAACTGGGTGGGAAAGGACTTCAAGAAGCTGTGTTTTTTCATTTCCTGAGCTTTAAAATTATCAGCAATGATTTCCAAGCTGCCTTGTGATTGTTTCAAACATGTATTAGGGGGGGAGGGGGGGAAGCAATCAGTGCTCCTATGGAACAGTGCTAATAAGTTGACCATTTTACCCTTTCACTATCTAGTACATAAAATTGTTGCTTTGTCTGTTCCATGCATGTGCAATATGTCTTGGGTGATATTGTCTTCCCCAACCTAGCTCAGAGGATCTGACTGGAATCTGCATGAACCACAGAAAACAGGAATCTTTTCAGCAGTTAATTAAACAGCTTGTACCTTTCTGACAAGCTGGGTTTGATTTTAGCTCTCAGATTCTTTCTTTGGTCCCTGGTTTGTTGGGCAAAAGAAAAGATCATTACACACGACTGAAGGGCGCTCCTCCTTTGCATCTCCAGATGCAAATGAAGACTTCAAATAGAGCAAACATATCTATTAAACATGAACAAAGGTAGCAAGGCTCTGAGAGAAGGTGGCCTTTCATTAATATTAGATAAATGAAAAAACATGTTTCTTACTTAGTGCTGCCATAATTTATAGCAATTCCACATGGGAAATTAACTTCATAGACCCTTTTAAACCCCGTATTTTTTACCAAGTGAAGACATGTTAAAGTGAAAGAATAAACCCCTTATTTTGGCATACTTAAGATATTGATTGGCACGTACAGACACAAGCAATGAACTGAATCACTGGGTTGTATTGGGTTTTTTTTCCCAAATACCATGTAAGACTCAGTATTTTTGCCTACTTATTCCTTTTGGCTGTTGGGCAATGGATCCAGCAGAATATGAATGGCAGAACCAGCAGCTGTGATCCTACCACATGCTGCAAGAACGAAAAAACCACAACAAAACAACCACAAGCCATCTCCAGCTGTGATTTTAAAGTTACCATTTCTTCTGAATGATCACAGGCCATGCATTCCTTTGACTTAGGTGAGAGCCAGGGCTCTCAGCAACCTCGATGCAGCTCTTACCAGCAACTTGTAAGAATTAGGGAGCTGTCAAAAAATATCATTAGAGCTTTTCAGTGATTATTTTCCTTCAATAAGTCACTCCAAATTAGAATCTAATTCTTGCTTTCTTTGATGGCTTCTAGTTTTCTGCAGGTGAAAGGATACAAGCCACAAATGAAAAATCTGACTTGGTTTGTCATTAATTTTTAATTTGTTTTGAAACATTTTCTACATATCTTCATAGGATTCGCAATTAATTTGAGAGACAGTACAGCACATATCTGTTAATAGCAGAGAGATGGAAATCTAAATGCTAGGTCCCAGAAATGAGTTTGCTACTCTTCTGGAAGCAATACTATCTACAGGGTGAAGGCCATTCCTGAAGTCCACCATGAAAAAAGCCCTCTGGCCCCTCAGGAATAATGCATACAATAAAAGGCTTATTTCTTTTATTCTTCTACTTGTGAATCACACACCACACCCTCAAAAAACAAACCAACAAACAAACCAACAAACAAAAAGCACAAACACCCTAACAAAATTTTAAAAAAAACACCCCCCCCAGAAAAGTCAACAACCAAACAAAAACAGACAAAACAAAAACCACCAAAAACCAGAAGCAAAAAACAAAAAGCAACCAACCAAAAACAAAAAACCCAACCAAAAACCAAAACAACATAACAAACAAAGAAAAAAAAAAACAAAAAAAACCCCAGAAAATCCAACAACCAAAAAAAACCACCCAACAAACAACAAAAACCAAAAACAAACCCAAAAAACCCCCAAAACCCCACCCAAAATCCGCCAAAAACTCCAACCCAATGTTGCCACTGCTTTGGCATTACCTGTTAGGAGGAATCTAAATTTAGACTGATATCTAAGCATGAGTACGCTTTATGATTCTGATCCAGTAAATGCTGACATTTATTATACAGAAGAACCTTCCTGCATTGAGAACACACCTCTGCAGCCCCAGGAGGACCCGAGGGCTGCTGGGACCACAGAGCATCACAAAGACAGCAGCACCACTCTGTACACAGTGCTTGGTTTGGGTATTTATTATCCATCACGACTTCCACAGCAAGGTCTGACATGGTCATACTTTCCCCTGATTTCTACTAGATTAAATTGAGGAGGGAAAGGAAGGAAATTCTGCTCTACAGCTCTGTGCACCAGGAAAAAAGTGAAGGATCTGCCTCTCTTGTGCCGTGTGCACAGTCTGCAACTCCACGTGTGAGGAAACACAGAAACACACAGTGCATGTCTGATACTGCACCTAAATCCGGATAAAGCTGATTCCTAATGAAGAGCATTCTTATTTGCATCTCCCCCGGCACCTGTGCTACTGCTCAAAAAGGCTGAATTTGTGACACACCCCATTTTACCAGGCATTCGGCAGGTTTTATTTCAATCTAGTAATTTTCCAGTGCCCCCAGTGAATTCTGTAACAAAATGATAAGTTTTGAGGACTGCATGATTACTTGCACAATAAGATGATTCTGTCTTCTTGCTTCTTACCTGTGTTATTTTCATTTATTGTGTTCCCAAAGAATACTGATCATGACAGATTGGAGAACACTATTTCCAGAAAGCACTCTGCAAAGTATATAAGGATAGCAAGCTCTTGGTTTCCCTGGTTACCTTGAATTTACATGGCACTGAATTAAGAACAAAAAACCTGTTAGTCAGAATCCTTATTGGTTCCATCTAAAAAGAGATTTTTAGACAATGTTAACCCTTGCATTTTTAAGACTCACTAAAAAAAACCCCACAAAGATGCAACAAATTTGTAAATATGATAACTAGAAACTGAATTAAGAAAAAGGAATCAGCCATGCTCAGGAAGCTCTGGAGCTGATGTTAGGATCAGATATCCAAGGCAGGAATGCTTATGGTTATATACCTGGCATTACACTGAACAAAAGTTGTTGACTCCTCCATGCTCCAAAGGCTCAATTCCCAGAAGACTGCCAAATTACTTTCAGACCTGGCTCATTTTCCCCCAAAATCACAGCCCAACAGGCAGAACTAAATACAAAGTACAGTACTTTTACATATGGACAAAAGCTTACTATTTTTGTTGTGCCAGAGTAGGTTACAGCCTTCTGTGTGAGAACTGGCAAACACCCATGAGGGTATTTATTCTCTGATTTTCACCAAATCCAGCCTCAAGTGTTTGTGTGTTATTTACAGTGAGCACCACCCCCCTCTGCTTCACAGATTTCACAAGACTGTGTGCAGTGCAACCCACTGGAGCCAGGGAAAGCCACAGCACAACCACCTCAGTATTTCCTGGCTGAAAAAAAGCCTTGGCTCCAGCCCTTATTTTACCATCAACAGTGACACCACACCAATTCAAGCAGCAACCATTCTGGTTTTGCAACTTTCACTGGAGCAGTTTCATCAGCTCTTATCCGGAAAACACTAAATATTATTAATGTCTTTTATCCCATCATTGCCTCTATATTGTTTCTGTGTATTTAAGAGTTCACACAGCAGGAAGAATACAGAATTATCACAAAATTTGGAAAGTGAACAATATAGAACACAGCTAACAACAGAGAGGAGGGCTTGAAGATAAACTTGAGAAGAGTAAAAAAAATGGCAACCCTTGAGAATGGAAAAAAGTGAGATTTAAAAAAGCATCAATGCTAATCTGTATTCTCAGTGATTTAAAATATGTGAGGATGGGAACATAAATTTGCTCTCTACTGAAATCTATAGAACACAGTAGTGATTTTTGCTACTGAGATTTTAGTTTCCACATAAAAATCCTCAGTGTATTCCTAACCTACAGAAAAAGTTCATCTTCCCTTGCACTGAAAATATTTAAGTATAACTTCACTTTATTATAAATAAGATTGTATTTCTTCCTTTCCAATGCTACTACACCTAACAACTCAGTCTTGAACAGAAATTTTACAACAAACCAAGATCCCACAAGTAAAATATTAAAGTGTTGGTATTTAGTTATAACACGCTCTCAGTCTCTCCATTGAAGTAAAGTAAATTTTCATTTCCAGGTTGGACATTGAGGCTTGGAGCAGCCTGGGATGGTGGAAGGTGTCCCTGCCATGGCAGAGGCTTGGAATGAGCTTTGAAGTCTCTCCCAGCCCAGGCCATCCCATAATTTTATATTTCTCTGTAATGAGGAAAACAAAAGAAAAATAACTGTATGCACACACAACAAAGCTGTCTGTTCACTGACTGCTCCTACCCCAGAAATAAAATTACAGCCAGCACAAGGAGCCGCTGGCAATGCACACCTTGCGCTGATCCTTGCTGCAACCACGTGGATCTCACGAGGGGCAGAGTCCAATTTCAGGTGCACCCAAGGGCAAACCAACAACCTCATCTACAGGGTGGAAAAACCCCACCAAAATGCAGAATAAATATGTGTAACGTTACAGCTGAAGTGTTGCTGTGACACAGGGCCCAGCACATATCACTGTGCTACCTGAAGTTTCCTTAAATACCAGCAGAAGGGAAGAAACTGCTCCAGGATGCCAAGTCCCTCTTCCCACTTCTCTCTCTCAAGAGAGCTCTTCCAGGATGTGGCATGCAAACCAGCAGGGGAAAAACATAAAGCTGCAATTCTACTTTTTGCCTGAGGCAGTAAATAAAAATAAAGTCATTTCACACACTGATATCCTTCTCTAGGCAAAGAAATCTCTCAAATTTTTGAAGTGTTTCATTACCAGGCTCATCTAAAAAAAGTCTGCAACAACCAAAGCCAAAACACAGAGCTGCTGCACATATTAGAAAAACCAGAAATTTCTTGTGATATTACGCCTTGAATCTCTGCTAACATTGAGTTGCAACTGGATAATGTCCTGGCACTGAGAGAAGAGAGCAGTTCTGGAATAGAGTCCTGCTCTGGAACACAGTGATGGACTTCTCCTGACCAGAATCCCTAGTGACCTGTACAACAGAAGTCTCTCCAAAAAAATCCTTTAGCAAATTTAATGCAGAAGTACAGACAGATGCTCATCATCTGTGCTCTGCTGCTCAGCTGGTGGTTTTAGACAATTTTCTAATGAAAAATTAATTTTGCCTCAGTTACTCTTTTCACTTTAAACTTGCCCAGCATTTCTTCAAGCTGACAGAAAGCTAAAAACCTCCACAGAGGCAACTCAGACTGGAATCAGGCACTCCACTTTTGAGATAACTGCAAACAAAAAGATTTGGAGATTTTGAAGCTAGGAAGTTAATTCCCATGAAGCTGCCCAAAGCATGTAAGGAAGGTGCTATTGCCAGCTATCAAGCAAAAAAAATGGGAAAGGACAAAGAGGGAAAACACAATCCAGTGCTTAAAGAAAAACTTATTATCAAGAGAATCTGCCCTTTAAACCCAATCACGCATGGTCTGCCATATCTTTTTCATTTATTCTTATGTTCCCTTTTCAAAAGGTTTGCTTTGTTGCTTTAATGAACTTTACTGTTCTGACATTATCACAGGATGGCAAAACAGAGATGTTTCAATTAGCTAAATAATTGAGCTTGACTGCTGCAGGAGTCAATACAAGATCTATAAATTGAATTTCTTGCAGGAAAGGATATAATGAATCATGGAATATAATGTTTGCAACAAGTTATGAGGAAGGATGAGTGGGTTTAGTTCATCTTTGAACAAAAACATTTCAGGTTTAAGCCTTGTCTCTGCCTAATTCAGAACGAAGCCTTCCAATTAGGCTTCCAAGCCTTGCCAGGCTACATCACACCTGGCAGAGCTGATCTGAGGCTCAGGCAATTCACTTGGAATAGCACTGATGGAATAGGCAAGAAAACAAAGGCCAAGAGCCATTCACCTCAGGTGAGCCCAAAGTTTGGTGATCAAACATTTGAAGGATCTCTTTCCTTCCCCCCAGAGGACCAGTGCAGAGCAGACAATGGTTCCAACAAAAACCTCACCAGGCTACAGCAGCCAGGGAAACTTCCCAGAGAAGGTACAAAGCATCCCACACTGATAGAAATCACCTTTTCCCAGGGAACAGGGCACACACAGACGGGCTACAATCCCAGAAACAATCACATCCCAGAAACAATCCAAATCTCAGCATTTGAATGGCCAGTATTTGTGAATTTACTTAATGCCTGTCCTAGGAACAGTAAAACAATTCTGCAAGAGTCCTTCTCTTTTACTGTAAAAACAACAGTTCAGCCTTCTCCTCCCTCCTCTTGCCATTCCCTTTAGCCCACAAGAGTTTCATTTGTGAGTTACACAGACCCTCCATTTTCAGAAAACTGGGAAAGCATCAACCCCAGATTTTCAGCCATCTGATCTAAATTTTAACAGTAAGCAGTATTCTTTCATTGCATTTAAGTAATCTAGAATTATATGACATTATGCAACGCTAAACTTGCACAGCAATTGAACTTAAAAACTGATACAACGTCTGTATATATTTAACCATTATTTAACAAATATTTCCAACAAATTAATTAGATTGCAAGTTTAGTAGCTCATAGTTTTTAGTTATGTGGTTAAATGTTAATTAATTGATGGAACTATCCACAGAAATCTAATATAACAATAGAAATGTGGTCATGTACCTACTGGCTTTGCTAGTTTGAATTAATTACCTGCCAAGTAGATTTATCTTTATGCATTCTACCACAATAGGTACACGTTCAACCAACAATCAAATGGAGTTTCTTTATAATTACTCTTAATTAAATACATTTAATAACAGCAGAACAACAGGCTTGCAGTTCTTTCGTCGGTGTTACTTTTGTTTCTGACATGTTAACCCAATTTTTGCATTGAGAAGGGACTGAGATCAGCACCAAAAAATTATGCAAAAGATTTAACTTACATACTAGAAAAAAATACTTTGTTAAAGCATATACTGAAGAAAATCCACTGTGAGAACCTCAGACTACATCTTTCAGTGTCTCCCTCCCTTTTAACCACCCCTTTTCCAGCTGACTCCCCTCCACCCCTCTGCCTTCTCAAACTGCACCTCATTTCATGGGTAGGACAAATGGCAATGGCTCCCCTCGATTCCACTCATCTCCAAACTTGTCACAGGACAACCAGGATCAATAAAGACGTATGGTTGATATTTTGAATTTTTGTCCCTTCTCTTATGAGACTTTAGAATGAATTTCATATGGCTTTGAATACTCTTTCATTCCTTGTTATTATTATTATTTATTATTTTTATTTATATTTTTATTATTTCAATAATAATTAAATAATAACAGCAACAACAACAACAATAATAATAATAATTTTTATTATTACACTTCCAGGAAGTGTAAAGAATCAACTATTCACACCTACATGTGTTTCTAATATCAATGTTTGTAGTTGCATCTTGCATGCCTTACCTCCAGGCCCCACTGAGTGCCTTTCACTCATCAGAAAGGAAGAATGAAGGGGCAAAATGCATCAATGACATCATCACTTCCCCACAACCCCTTGGCTAATTAGTTCGTCAGTAAATTAATTGTCAGTTTTGTCATGACAATGAAAAAAAGGGAGATGAGAACAGCAAAGTAAACCCACGAACCTTCAGCAGTAAGTTAAAAAAGCATTTTAAACCTTATAAAATTAACCTGTACACGCCTTACCACCTACAACCAGAAAAAAATTACTCCAGCCTATCTGGAAGACTCCCCAAAAAGCATTATATATTGTTAGGAATTGCAGTAAAAATTTGGAGAAAGCCCCAACAAGCACGTTATGAGTTGAACGTATTTTCTCTCTCTTTTATACTATACCAATACTATAACTCTGCTGAGAGTCACTATTTGCCACCCCAAATCTGAGTTCTGTACAGGTACACGCCAGCACTACCTCAATTCCATTATGTGGAGAAAGAATTAAAATACTTAAGTCTGCTGACAGTGACAGTAAATTTTATAATCATAGTCTGTATGTTACTGCAATTAACAGCAGTTTCACTATTAAATTTCATAAAAAGCAGTATTTGAGCATCTCCGTATCCAGCTAGGAAAAAGAGGACTTTCCTCAAACACAATGTCCAAACATAATGATTTTCCAGCCTTAAATCCCGAGTTCTGCAGGATCACAGAAATCAGAGACCTTCCAGACGTTCAAGGGCAAGTGGAGCATAAATTCAGCATCAAATTTCCACTCGCACTGCCTTTGAAATAATCCAAAGAGATGGGAGCTCTCTCCACAGTTCAAAGTCAGTTCTAGACCCCCTGGTATTTGAACAGAACCTTCTGCCAGCTCCTGCTGCTGGGATTCTCCTTCAGCTCACCACAAAAACCAGGGACAGGGCAGCACAGTCCCAAAAGTTGGTCAAGACTTCGGAGTTTCCTCAATGTTTACTACGTGCAAGGCTCAGGAATGTCTGTGTGCTTTTAATTTCAAATGAAACGTTATTTTTCTTCCCCTCATTTGAAACAGAGGTTTTATCTGAAAATCTTAACAGAGAAGCCTGAAGGAAAGAGAGCTCCCAGCAATGAAAATCCATGAGATTTCTTTAGGCACCAGGTGCAGGTTAAGGCCTTCTTCCCCCTGCTCGTAAATAGATAACAAATGTTGGCATATAACTCAGTCTAAAAGCACCTTTATTAGGAGTTGAGGCCTTATGCAAATGCCTGCAGACTAAAGAGTAGATCCAGCACTATCAGAACTGCAGATTTTGCTTTTGTGCCTGCAACTGTGTCACTGCCAAATTCAGAAAGTGTATATTCCAGTAGGAGGCTTTCCCAGAGGTAAGATTTCTCAAAGGTTAATATGCAATTAAAGCAGCAAATTTATTATAGTGGATGGAATTTCTAAAAAGCAAACACACAATCTGTGTTCAAATTACTTTGGAATAGATATTTCTATTAAAACTCCAGTAAAGTCTGTTCAATAAATCACAGCATTTGCAATTAGTTATTTCAATGAAGCATGCTTGGCATATCAAATATTCATGAGCTGATGATACAAGGCAGAAATCTATGAAATACAAGCGATAATTGAGTTCCTATGTGATTAATCCATCATTGTTTTAGCAACAATAGAATTCTACATAATCTGTTCCACTTGTATGTAATATGTGTGTTTTAGCAGTTTAATAATGAGCTTAAAAAAGCTGGACATCCATTCAATGCAGGGTTTGAGTGCTCAGTGAACAGATAATCAGCTTAAATGTGCCCTCGCTAACCACTGTTCATCCATATACCATGGAATGGCTCAGGCTGGAAGAGACCTTAGAGATCATCTAGTTCCAACGTTGTAAGAAGGTTTCTCTAGCAACCAATTAACAAATTTTTATTTTCAAAGGCAACCAACACATTATTTTCCTGTAAAAATAAGTAAAAACTATAGAGGCTTCTATAATACCTAATTATTTAAGTATTGTCATGCCCATCCTACTTTTACGTACAGCTGAATAGCAAATAAAATTAAATCAGTGTTAAATTAACACAACGCTTCCAACTCTGAGCTCCCTGCATTCACAAATCAATCTATAGCTGAAACATTTTAAATTAAACCAGAGAAAGAATGAATTCTAAGAGAACAAAGATCTACAGCTTCCTGGACATCTCTCAGGCAGCCACTATAGGAGCAGACAGAAGCAGCCTCCTGGCTGCCACTTTTGGATTTCAGCCTTCACAGACAGTTTCCAAGACTTTATAAAAAATCAAAGCTATATTTTCTAGCATTGTGAGTGTGATTTTAACAATCGCAAGTGACAAATCTAGTACTATTTCCTTTTGAATACTTCTGCAATCTTGAGAAAAAACAACAGAAATGAGAAATGATTTGGCAGCACTGAATCTTCTATATGTTTGAGGAGTCCCACATATATTACATAGTTTTGAACTGCTTTGGTCAGCTGTGGCCTTATATAAACTGAAAATCTTTCCTCATGTGCCCTTATCATATATTCAGTGACATATCAAAAATATCTTTGGCATCAGACCCTCTCAGAGCTGTGATCCAGGTAAAGTTTGCCTCTAGTTTCATCATGGGGACTGATGAAAGATGGGAAAAGTGAATGAGAGGAGTTCTTTCAGACAAAACCTAATATAAATTGGTCATTCAAAAAATGAGGTCTGAGAACAGCACAAATTTCATTCAAATACCATCAAGATGAAGAGAGTCAATGACAGACTCTGCTTTGCCCAGAAAATACCATTTACAAGCCCAGTGGAAGGCTTTGCTCTTCTCCTCCCTTCCTCCAGATTAAAAAGAATCTCCAGGTTTTTACCTAGGAATAAAGTTCCCTGATCTTAATATCTTGTTTCTTTGTCAAATTGCTTGATATCAGTAAGAGGAGGAGAACTTCAGCACTTTGCAATGCCTGCAGTCAGGCACAAAGTGAATATTTCCCTTTCCTTTGCTGTCCTACCCTTTCATTCCATATGCTTTGTCACATTCTCACTGTATCACCATATTTAGTGTTTTCCGTATTCCCATTGTCATGGTTTGGTTACCACTGACTACTGGAAATTTTCAAGAGTAGGTGAATGTGTTGGGTTTGTAGAATCTGTACATTTCAGTGGAGGTGATGAGTTTCCACCCATATAAACAAAACAATTTTTCATGCGCAAACTACTCATCACCACGAATGAATTTCTTCACGTGAGCATGAACAAAAATTCCCTGGAAACTGTTGCCTGGTCTCTTAGTTTAGAATCAACCCAGCTCCAGAACACTGGAGAAAACTGCTGCTGTACTTTACAAGAACAATTTTGCAAATATTTCTGGGGCCTGTTTGAGGGAATTCCCACTAAAAGCCTTCAAGGAGCTACAACTCACTGCTGGGAAGTACCAGCACTACTATATTTGTAAGTAGGCAACTTCTTTAACAGAATAATTATAATTTATTTTTAAAAGCAGAGTGACACCTCTGGTCCACAGTGGGCTCTTCCTATTTTTTCACATGCTTCCCACTCATCAAGTGGAATAGCTAAAGTAAAATTTGGAAGACCAAGACAGTTCATCCTTATGTAACTCTTCTGCTCCAGAGACATTTGCTTTGATAAAAAACCCAAACCACCACAGCATAAGGTTTTAGGGACTAAACATGGAGGAAAATGAGATCAAAATGCACAATCTGCCGGCTGAAGTGGAACCCACTGGAATCTCTGCCCACAAAATATTTCAAGCCACATAAATTAGTTTTGTTTCTATTAGTTAGTGACTAGGGTCAATTACTAGAGCTCCAGTTTGAACACTATTTTCACCTTTCCCAAGAAAAAAGTGCAGCCAGAAGAACAGCTCTTCTTACCTGCTCTGATACAGTAACTTATTTTATATAGCAAGTCAGCATGAAAGTATCAATGATTTTTATAAAATAAACCTCCTACCTAAATATCGCTATTTGTACTTATTAAAAGCAGTATCACCTGAGCTCATTTATTTAACTACATCAACTAGACAAACAACAAAAAAAGGGCTCCATATCTAAACCCAGCAACATTAACACTAGAAGGTGAAAAATTATCAATGTTTTGAAATGCTCTGAAGTTAAAAAAAAAACCTCCACATCACTTTTGCCTGCTTATGGAGAGCCCTCAGCTCAGTTCCCAAGCAGTCCATCCCCAGCTCCCCACACTGAGCACAGGTCAGTTTATAATGTCACAGTGCTCCAACAAAAAGGTTCGTGCGCTCACCTTGGGAGAGGAATCACCACAATGCATGCACAAGAGCTAAAGAAAACCTTCCATTCTTTGATTTTATGTGCAGTATTTGTGTTGATTAAAAAATTTAATCATAGATCAATCCCTAAACTTCAATCAGACTGAATAATGACTGGCAAATGCTCCAGGTCAACACTACCCTTGGTGAGCTTTTAGTTATGGTGAGTGTTAGTTACTCACAGGCAGCTGGGATAGACCTGAGTTAATGAAAACGTTGACACTCTTCTCAGAAGTCAAACACACTAAACCATAATTAGGAGGGGGATTCCCCCCCTCTCATGGCACTCATTAATGCTCAGGTTGTGACTAAAATTAAAATGTACGTGGATTGTCCCTGTTGTCTTATTCATACAACAGAACATTCTAGTGACAATTGTAAAGTACACAGGTATTTATTAACCTAAGTCCTACTTCATGGCTCTGTGCTGTGCCTAACACTATAAATATCCTTACAACCTCGTTCACACCCTACCACTCCAAATCTCCCCAGCTCCTTCCTCATAAGGTCATTTTTCCCCTTCTGCTAACAACTCCTAGTAAAAGTCTTTAAGTCTTAATTTTTGCCTGAACTTTTCACCTTTAGTACTCCCCAAATCACCTCGGCACTCGAACAAAAAACCAAAACTCTGAGCTGTCTCTTTCCTATAGCAAAACCACTGAGTTCCCTTAATTATTTTCTCCAGTGCATCACTCCTTTGTTGTCCCTCGAGTTCCTGTGAACAGAAACTCAGCCCTGTGGTACCCTGGGTGTGTGAAGCAGTCGTTGGTAGTTAGTGTCAACATGAATAATGCACTCGAGTGTTTGAGAGCTGTCTTTTTAACAGCTGCCCGTGTCCCAGCGTTGCCATTTACTGCTGGTCACAAAGCTTCCCTCGTTTGGAGAGCTTTGCTGTTTGCCTTTTCCAGCCTTACTGCACTGCCTGACAGTGTGAGAAACACTGGGCTGCTTCCTATGGATTTATAAAGCCAATTTCTGCCTATGGAGACTAACTTGTCTTTATTAGAGGTAGCATAACTGACTGTTCTTCATCACCAGCAGAAGCATTTACCTGGCTCAATACAAGCAGAGCTTTTAGTGCCATACGAGTATTTTAGTGCACAGTGATGCTCTTCAACAGTAAATGTGACATCTTCCCTCTGCCTTGCTTCTGGGAGAATTGATTGTGCTGCCCTGTGTCAAACCACACATTCCAAAGTGCAATATCTAAATACATTTTAATGGCTGTACCTCTCACTTGCTCACTTGGTCACTATAAATATTCCCAGATAATTTCTCTCTGAAGAAATGAGCCTCCTAGCATTCTCTTCAACACACTATTCATTTTGGGAACTTTCCCAGCCCTGAGCCAGTATTCAGTTTTGAAGCACTTAGGAAAGTTTTTGCACAATGTGAATGCAAGTTCCATGCACAGCACTTGGTCCCTGCTCTGTTTTACTCACAGATCCATCAGAGGAAGTCTTCGTGGCAAAGCTACTGCAAGAGCAGCTTCTAATTTTGAGTTTTTATTATTATCTTTTTAAAGCCAAGTATGTTATTTGTTTAAAGTATCTTAAAGTATCTTGTATCTTAATTTGAGTTTCATCCTGTCATCAAATTAATTCTAGGTCTCTTTCTTTGATCATGTTACTTCATGACTCAGGAAGACACGAGGAGTCTATGATTCTATGAAGTGATGATTCGAAACAGATTTTAACTCTAAATCTATCATACACAAATACTACAAAGTTAAAAATTTGCATGGTTGATGAGAGAAATAATTGGAAATTAAGATTATGCTTCACTTTTAAATAATCATATGTAAACACAGCATTACAGGATCTGCCCTTGTGTTTAACATCTTTAGCAAAAAGTTAAACTGGTTCAAAAAGATTACTGGTTCAAAGTTCCTGTTCCTTGAAGAGAATTCAAAAGTACATATTAATGCATATGTAAATGCAAACACCTTAATGTTAATGTGTACAGATATATTCTGATTATAATTATTGACAGGCCAATGAATGAGAAAAAAAATCAGATTTTATGGGCTGACTTCTTCCTTGTAATAACTGGCCTTTCTGGCTGAGATGCCAGACTTGTGATCACACTCCTTAATTCTTTTTCAGTTAAAGATGATGCGCAGTTCCAAGAAAAGCTGTGCCTGCAGTGAGGCCTGGCCTGGTACACATCTAGTAAAAACGATATTTCTATGTTTGAAGTTCCTCAAAAGGCAGATCTTTGCCTTGGAAATGCAGCTCTCAGTCTGTGACTTTAATGGTAGAAGGTGAAAAAAAAATGCAGCTTGTGCTACTTTTAATGCAATAAAATTGCACAATACAAAGCTGATGTGCATAATAGATTGTGTTACATATATCAAATTACACATGCACAGGTAAATTTTTCAAAAGGGTGACCTTCTATAATTTCTTATGCAGTCTAAAGCAGTGTTAAAAATACATTTAACATTTGAAATTCTGATGGTTACACTTATAAAGCTGCTGACTCATAATATCTGAAAATGTAATAGCAAGTAGGATCTTAACTTGATGCATGATTTACTGAACCTTTATGATTTATATGAATTATTAATCCTTTGCTACTTAGATGAATCAGTACAAAATTTCTCATAGATTTGCGAAATTCATATTACTTAGCCTGCTGTTGTACTTCTTAATTCAATCACCAGAACTTCTCAGAGCTCCCCTAATATTGTGAAAATCCTTGGCAGGGAGGAGGGGGGCAAAACAAAAAAGGCATCCTTGGGTTTGTTTTGCAGATAGATGGTTATAACCCACTTGAATAAGGATCAGCTCTCCCTAAGATAAGGCCAAATTCTGTACAGCACAGCTTTATGACCCTGGCCCATCTTCACAGCAAAACATTGCTGTTGAAGCAGCCCAAAATAAACACAAACTAGATGGGAGATTTTTACAGCAGTTAGGAGCACATAACTAAAACTTTCCAGTTGGTACTAGTTAAGAGAAAAACACGGATGTGAAGAGACATAAAAATGAGTTGGAAAGCGGTAGTCCAGAAGGATCAAAGATGCTCACAGTCCAGCGAGCAGCACAGGCTGTCACCTTTCCCTGTGAGTGCAGACTGTGCCCGGCGGTGACTGTGCCCAGAGGTGACTGTGCCCAGAGGTGACTGTGCCCAGAGGTGACTGTGCCCGGCGGTGACTCAGTCACTCCATCAAGGAGCTGAAACCATGCCTGGCCCACATTAGTTCCAGCCACTTGCTTTCTGTATTAACAAATAAATAGCTCTTCTCTATGCAATCACAATCCTATCTTCTATTCATTATGGCCATTACTCATTATTCCTTGGCTTTTTTTTGCCCCAAGCTAACAAAATCAAACTGATAATTCTTGGAGTCTCGACCACAGCATGAACAGCACCTGGTGCTTTGTTATTCCCAGTGGTTCCCACTGCCTCCCGAATTTCATCACGTTCTAGTTCCTCACAAACAGCTCAGTTCTCTAGAAAATAGCTCCCTACTTATCTCACCACTAAGATTCACCACACAACCACCTCAAACATTCTATAATTACGTTCTTGGCAACTATTTTGGATTCTCAGCTCATTTGTTCTTTTGTACACCCCCACCTCTCCCTTGCCTGTTCCCCAAGGATTCGATCTCATCACCAATTACCACCCCGGTATTTTATACTCCTCTCAAAGAGAAGCTTTACTAACACCATTTACTTTTGCATAAGGTATAGTTATTAAGTAATGCACGGAATCCTAGCAGAAGGTCAATGTACTAAAGGCCCTTAGATTTGTGCATAAAATTACCAGTTTAGATTCTTTTTTGTGCCTCTGATCCTTGTTCACTACAGCAATTCACTGGCAGTCCAGTGAAACAACAGAATTGTTACCTAAGGAAACCATCATCACTTGGGGAGAGTGTGGTGTGCAATAAAAAAGGGGCAGGAGGCGTTTTTTGGGCGTTGGTTTTATAATTTAGAATTGCGGGGTGTTTATTTGTTGGTGGTGCGTTTGTTTGTTTTTAAAGGGGTCCAATACACTGCAGGGGAGCGTGGTTGGGTGGAGCTCTGGGACAGCCAGAGGTGTTCCTGCCCATGGCAGGGGGCTGGACCTGGATGATCTTTAAGGTCCCTTCCAACCCAAACTCTTCTATGATTCTATAAAATTCCATTCTAAACCCGAATTGTGGATATATAATCTTTTCAAAGAGGGAGAACGTGGCAGCAAAGAACATAGCTTGTACGCAGTCCAAACACCAGCAAAGAGGCTCTGGCTACATCCATTTTATACCTTCTGAACTCTTTTTTTCTGCAAGGAAATTATGCATTCCTTGGCCACTTGTGTCACAAGGGTCTTTGGCAGCAATTTAACACCCTGTTAATTCTGAATTTTCTTGCTAAGTACTTCTCCCTCATTTACCTCAGCCTGACTTCAGTGAAAGATTTCTGCACAACCCCCGATTCCAATGCCATGAGAACGCCCCATTTCACAAGGGCTCCGGGAGCATTCATGCTCCACTACATTTCTACAGAGTGCCCCCAAGGTAGCATCAATGCTGTCTGAGACCTTGGAAAGGCCTTCCCAGTTCAGCAAAAAGCTCAAGCATGTGCAAATATAAAGATGAATATCCCTGCTCTTGATGGTCCCCAAAAATCACCCCTCAGTTGTACTTCCAATCTTTTTCCTTTCCCCTGTTAAACCACACAAATATATATTTTTGTTCTTCATGCAATTTTCAAGCCACCTTTCGTTTTTTATACTTCAAGATATTCTCACAGTCCCTCTGTGCTTCCCACTATCATCTCTCTGAATGTTCTGCCACCAGCTATCAACACACTCTGTAACCTCTACAGCCTAAGAGCTCTTTGGTTATGGATATTCCTATCAATAATTTAAATTCCTCACAGGTATCCTTAACTGAGCATCTTCAGCAGTTTCTTTATTGTGATATACCTCTTTCTCACCCCCAGCCTCACAGCTCTGTCACAATCAGATCTCCCTTTTTTTTATCTAATAAAGCTTCAGAGCACTGCTCAGGGGCTTGAACCACTGGCAAACTAATTAATTTCATTTGACTGCTATTAACATCACTTCCTGTTAAGAGATTTCCAAGCATTTTTCCTTCCTATTGACTCAGATACAGATGAAAACCACAAAGAGCAAAGCTCCTGGACAGAAAGCTACATTTAGCTTACAGCAACATAGAGACATTCTATGAAGTGATATCATTTATCTCTGCTCAAACAAACAGTTTCCACTGTATTTGAACAATCCCAAATCCTTCAGGCCAGTTGGAAATTGGTTTGAGGGGCAGCTTGGTCCATCAGCATATGGCAGCTTGCAAGCCCTGCCCAGAAGCTGAAGCTCTACCAGCCCAAACTCTTATTTCTTGCAGCAAACCTGCAAATCCAAGTCCCTCCAGCCTTCCACCAAATCCATTTAGGTGAGGCTGCCTTTGGCCACCAGGGTACATGGAACAGCTTAACTAGACATGGTTAACACATGGCTGTGTTAAAGAAAATTCCCTGTCCAGCCTTCCAGCGGCCAGTCTGGCAGCCCAGTCCCAGATGGTGTTGGAGCTCCCTTCCACTCCAACCCTATTCCATGAAACCTCCCTCTGTTATTCCAGCCCTCCACAAGATGTCTGCAGCTGTTCTGTCCCTGACTGCAGGACAGAAGGCTTTTCTCTAACAGTTCAAATGAGACCAGGAGCATAAGCTGGTTTTTGTTTGAGCTCATTTTGTAGCGAAGCATAAACACATTGCAAAGCTTAACTTCTGTTCCCCTGTTCCCTGGTACTTGGGCTCCCTTTGTGAGATGTCTCCTTTTCTGGAAAGAAAGGCAAAACACACTCATACTTCAGCCTGGTGGTTTGTATTATCATTTGCTATTTGTAAATCTGATTTTAGTTCTCTAAATAATTCTGAAATTTTAATAAAAGACGTACCCTGAAACAAAAATATAATGAAGGCAAACAACCGAGGAAAGGATAATTGGATTTTTCTCAGGCTATGCTAATCTGTAGACTATAAATGTTGTGTGGTTACACTTGAATACTGTTAATTTGCATGTAGCTGGGAGCACTGGCATGAACCACCAACATATTAGATCACAACACCTGACACTGGATGCTCTTTCAGACATCCAGCATTTCATCCTGGAATTAGTTGATTTAGCATATTTATACACACAAACCTACATTTTTTCCCCTACAACTACAAATCAGAAGAGATTTTTTAAAAGCTGTATGAAGAGTAATCAAGTATGCAAGTATTTGATCAAATGTTTCTAGCAAGCAGGAGCTAACCACAAGCTATAGAAGCAATGGCTGTTTATGCCTTGCTTGGCAAAAACAATCATTCAGACATTGGTATTCAGACAGGAAAGTGCTTGTCAAGATCAAAATGCTAATCACTGCTTGCTGAGAAATGCAGTTGTTCCCAGCTGAGGGAGAGCAACACGTAGCCTGCAGCAGCTGCAGTGTTATCTCCATCCAGGGAGAGGAATCCTGGGCAAGCCTGTCAGCAACTGGTCACCAAAGCATCCTGGAAAATTTACAGAGCAAGAAATGACAATGCTTGCACTGAACATTCAAGATAAAATGTAAAAAAAAAAATTGGTATCAGAAGGTTTGTCATCCCTAAATCGGAACAGCCCCTTTTCAATCAGCAAAACAAAGTGTGTTCTCTGGGGTTTACAATAACGCTTCTTTCTTTGAAAAAAGGGTTTGCTCATTGAATCCAGAGTAAGTAGTAAGTGATATTCAATTATATTAGCATAATTATATTAACTATTTAAATTATATATGCATAAATTCTCATGTCTCTTTTCCTTAATAATACCATTTTTGTAAAAAATAAACCTCAAAAAACCCAAAACAAACAAACAAAAAAATCCCCCAAAAACCAACAAATCCCCCCCAAATCAAACCAAAAAACCCCACCAAAAACGAACAAACAAAACCAACAAAAACAAACAAAAAACCCCACCCAATCTACAACTTTTTTCTTAATTGCTGAATATTTTTATCTTGCTTATGTATTTGAAAAAGAACAAAGTTTAGGGATTAAATGAATAAGAAATATGACAAAAGGACAAGCCTGGACACAACCACTGTTTCAGATTTAGCCTGCAATCAGACGTATGTGTAAGGATCCTTGCATCAGCTCCACTGCTTTAAACCAATTTTCTACCGCATCATTTTCCCCTTCTCCTGGCAGCCCACGAGAAACTAAGTGCGTGCTGTGGAAATGGAGTAAGTCTTTAAAAAACAAAAACAAAACCAAACAATCCAGCAAACCTTTATGAGATATGCACAATAAAAGATTTAACTCAATCCCCAGCCTCATCATGCAGCTAACCAGACCTACCTAAGATATTTCTTCAGCAGCTTTTCCTTCTGTGAGGAGCTCAGCAGTGGGAACTGCCAGGGTTATCCTCATTCTCTGACCACAGGGAAGAGCCTGTCCTTGCTCAGAAACACAGCACAGCCATGGAGTCTCCCAAACACACAATCCTGGACTGAGAAATGATTTAAAAAACCCAAACAAACAAACAAAAACCTACAAATAAAGGGACAATAACAGCAAAATAACTGCATAGGAAGACTTCTTCCAGACCAAGCTCTGGCTTTCTCTCAGGGATGCAATAATAATGCTTAGCCTGATCCTAACTTCTGAGAGACACAAATGTTGTCTTCACTCTGGACATTCTTGGCCTTCATGTTCAATCCTCTTAATCTTCGAGTATTTTGATCTGCTTTTGTCTTCCTGTGTTATCCTTTTCTCTTGTAATACATCTGATTCTAAGGCTGTGTCCATCAAACTGCAATCCTTTCCTCTGATGACTGAGTGCACTGAGGTTTCTGTGATCCTTAAGTGAATTAGTAACAACACTAGGTATAACAAAAATATTTCCAACCTTTCATAGTCTGCATTCCTTCGTATTTTGGGAGCTTTTCATATTTTGGGAGCTCCTGTAACATACCATAGTTATGACAGTAATTGTTTTATACAGAAGCTACTGACAACTACAGTGGAAACCAAGCCCTGAAAACAAACATTTCTGCTCTTCCAAGATGAAAATACCACTGACATCAGAACATCCTAACAGGCAGAACACAGGACTTTGGAGACCAAAGCCCCTTTTCAGGCTCTATGAAGCACCTCAATGACATTGATATGGCACCCCACTCACATTTCTTACTGGTTTCTGTGAAATGGGGATAATCACAGCACTTTTAGGTCTGCGGGGCAATATTTCTGTATAAGAGCCAAGGGATACAAAGCTGGTTATTATTATTATTAATAGCACAGAAACTAGTATCAGCCTCTATCCAACTGCTGCTAAAACCCGAAAACACAAAGCAGTTGTTGCTACAGAGCTGCTAACATTAAATTCTTGTATTTCTGGACAGCCATTATCATTACATAATTAGAGTATCCAGGAAGACATTTGTTGACTCATTCCACTGCCATAGTACCCTACATGCTTTTTCCCCCTATCTTTTTATTTGTTTTTTTCCCCCTCATTTGAAATATTGTGAAGCGGCTTTGTGTATGCAAACAGCTTAGCTTCCAGACACCCCATTCCCTTAACTGGCTGCTTAATATCAAGGACTTTTTCTTAAAATAAAATAATAGAAGGCTCTAAGCTGCCTTGTTACACCATCTGACAGATTTTATAACAGGAGGAAATGATGGGACTCAGACGAAGCAGCCTGCAGGTTCAGGCTGTTTATATTTCTTTGGTATAACTCCAGGTACAGATATAAATAAAAGCTGTGCATCAGGGCCTCAAGAATTCAACCCTGTACCTGGAGTAGCACCTGGTACACAAATTCTCGTGAACTCAGTTGAGTAGTAGCATTCAAAAGTACTCCTCTGTCCCATTACTGTACACTTAACTACCATTTTATACACCAAGTTCCACCAATCTCTTTGAATTTCTTTGCAGGTGCGAAGTCTTTAAGGGAAATCTGTGTAGAAAAGCCTCTAAATATCAGGCTCTTCATTAAAACCTGAACAGCATTATACTGTTATGAATTCTATCTGTGAATTTCATCTACATAAAAATGTTTAATACCAAATAATAATTTTTGAGAATAAGTTTCCAAAATCCTGTCACAGATGAAAATCTTATTTTTGCACATATCAGGAAATTTCACTAAAATAATTCACTATATGAATTCAGCAGTACACCTGATTAGTGCTTTGTATTTACTCCAATGAGTTTCACTGACTCTATGATTTCTTGAGCATTATATTTTTGAATCCCACAGTGTAACAAACCATGACAGCCCTAGGAAAGTTCAAATATTACTACTACACACAAATATACATGTCTAGTATGTATGATAGAAATCAAGATCATTCTAATGGAACTTCAGAGTTAATATAAAGTATGTTTTCAAAATCAGTGTTGAATTTTATTGGTTATTGCAAATAAAATTCAAAGATTTAAACCAACATGTTAGCCAGGCAACAAGGAATTTTTTGAATCATCAGATCTTGAACACCATCTGAGGTGCCTGAAGAGGAATAAGTCACAGCAGTATTACTCTGTGTCAACCAATACAAATTTTACAACTCATTCTGTGAAGGTGAAATCAGTTGTTTTCCATCTCCTGTTTACACAATTCCATGTGTTTTGTTCTTAAGTTAGCACAGTTATCCCACTGGTTTAGAGCAGTGAATCACTTCTGACAACGCCCATTATCAACTCTAACATAGTTTAAATATGTTTTAAAATAAACTTAAATGCACCTTCTGGCACTGGGTGCAGCTTCAGACTCTGTGAAGTTACCTTAACTTCAGACAAAGTCTGACTCCAGTGCCCTGCACCCTGGCTAGAAAGACAGCACTCAGGAGGACAAATAAAATCCTCAGGTGACTGACACAAAAGATTTGATGCTGAAATATCTGTAAAAAAGAAGTTATGGCTTCGTAAGCACTCAAAGTGTCCTTTCTGTAGGATTGACTTAATGCAAATTCTCCTCGGGAACAGCACAAGGATTCAGGACCCTGCTCTGCAGAGCTGCATTGGGATCAGCACAGAGGTGAACCCAAAGCACTCACATCCTTTGTAGGAAAAGATTTTGGTCCCATCTGTTTGCCAGAATTAAACCCCGCCTTCCGAAAGTTTTACCTATACACAAAGTATCTCTAAGTGTATGGAAAAACTAAGGGTAAGTCTATCATCAGCCAGTGACCCCAGAAAAAATATGCCTTTGCAGCTCACTCACAGAAAAGCACTTCAGGAAAGAAAGTTGTGTCTACACAAAAACAAGGCAATGGTAGTAATTTTCAGAATTTGGGAATTTACAACTTAAACAGACTTGTAACAAAGGCAAACACCATTTGCCATTGTTGCAGGGTTAGAAATTCAAGGAACACAAAACACTTTTCTTCAAATAAAATGCCACCAGATACAAGAAACCATGTTCTCTATTATTCACGTGTTCATATCAGAATGCGTTTAAAGTGCAGATGTTAAAACAAAAGAGAACAAGCGTGTCTTGCTTCCCACACAATAGACAGACAAATGTTCAAATACTTGTTAAATACAGACGTAACGTCACAAAAAAATAAAAGCCCAAGAAAACAAACCACAAAACCATTGAAGAGCAGGGTGGGCAGGCCCTGGCCCAGGGTGCCCAGAGAAGCTGTGGCTGCCCCTGGATCCCTGGCAGTGCCCAAGGCCAGGCTGGACATTGGGGCTTGGAGCAGCCTGGGGCAGTGGCAGCTGTCCCTGCCATGGTACCCTCCCAGGGAACAATTCCTAATTGCCAAGATCCCATCCAGCCCTGCCCTCGGGCACTGGCAAGCCATTCCCTGCCTCCTGGCCCTGCAGCCCTTGGCAATTGTCTCTCTCCATCTTTCCTGCAGCTCCTTCAGGCCCTGCAAGGCCACACTGAGCTCAGCCCAAAGCTTCTCCTCTCCAGGCTGAGCAATGCCAGCTCTGCCAGCCTTTCCTCCCAGCACAGCTGCTCCATCCTCTGCTCATCCTGGAGCCTCCTCTGGGCTCTCTGCAGCAGCTCCAGCTCCTTCCTGTGCTGGGATGAGTCTGAATCGATCCATGGGACTCACCCTGATAGCAAAAATCTTTGGGTGAGCTTTGAATGAAGCACCCATAAACGCAGTGCAGGGCTGTTCAGGGTTTTTGTGTGAGCACTTACAGCAGGAGATGCTGTCAGCACAGACAGACTCACGAGTGCACTGCTCTGTGCAGGATTTCAATCCCAAGCTCCCTGTAGATCCTCTCAGACTGCCAACAGCTTGAGGTAAATGCAGCTTGAAGGACAGTGAAACTGGCCCTTAGGTGAGCAGATTTACTGTGCTTACTCATCTCAGCCGTAAGGACCTGATCTAAGCTCCAGAAAGGCCAGTGAATTATCACCTTGAAGTATTTTACACCTAAAATATGAAAAGAAGCCATCCTACAAAAGGTTGAGTGAAGATACAGTTTCAACATTTTCCTACACTGTGATCCAGTTATCAACACAGACACAGCTGTCAAACCTGCTTGGATGCAACTCCGGAGGAACCCAGATGGATGTACCTGTCAATGACACCCCAAAATATCTTTTAATTCAGAAAATGCAGCATTCTGTAACACTCTCCCATTTACATCACAGCATCACAGTCCTGCAGTCACTGTTAAGTCCTCTTTATCACAAACTCAGCCATTTGCCTTTCAGGCTTAAGCCAGAGATTCAGACTCATCATAATCACAAATATATTCACATGCCCACCAGATGAGTGGAACTTTCTGAAAACTCATCCTCATTTGCAGTTCCTCACCTTCTCTTAGAATGGACAGGGCCTCTGCAAGAGGGTGTCTCATGCCAGGTCAGAATGTTCTGTCCAAATTCTGATTGTCCAGCAGAGAGCAGAGGCTCCTGCAGCCAAAGAGCTGCTGACAATGTTTGGGGTTGTAACACTCTTACTGCTCCATGGCAGAAAAAGTAATAAATTTAAGTAAATAAAGATCACTATAAAACATGTTCCACTGAAACACTGAACAAGAATGAGTTCCTATTGCAGTGCAATGATTTAAACTTATTAGCAATAAAACACAGGTGCACATTATAGTTCAATATTAACTGCATTTTTATGCATTTACAAGCACATATATTTAGAGAGAAGACAAACAGGGATACTGGACTAAATTCATGATTTTCCAACATGACTCATCTTTCTCCTGCATGAATATTGCAGGAAATAACTTATCCAGGAATTATCTGTTATGAACATCATACTTTAAATTAGCAAATAATTTACAATACACTTTCCCCAGATGGACAAATGTGACAGTAAAAAGTAAAAGTGGTCATATTGTGCATGCTATGCCTCAGGTTCTCCACATCTGTATTTCTTTTTCCTACCTTTTTTTTGTCTCCTATTTTTGCTAAAACTTTTTCACGTTGCATGGAGAAAGAGTTTTAACATATACAGATATACACACAGGTTTTTAGATATATGTATATACACACACATATGTATGTGGGTGCACACATATACACAAACATAGGAAAATTTATTTCCTTTTCTCTTGAGAAAATGAGTTTTTATAATTTTCCAACTGGCACTGGAGGGGGAAGCACAAAAAGAAAAATAGCTGGCAGAAGATCTGGTAGATCTATGCCAAACATGGCTTTGAGCAGGATGAACTCCATGTGCTTCTCCCCTTATGACAATATTTATACACCATTTCTTCATAAGCTTTATTTGAAAAATAAAGTCCAGTGCATATCACAGTCACGTTTGTTCACGTGTTTGAGCACACCCCTGCAGTAAAGGCGGTGTTTGGAAGGTTTGGGGAGGATCAGTGAGTGCATTGCTCCTTTTCCTGTTCCCCCGTGCCAATGTTATGGAACGCTGCATACATTCACTGTGACAAGCGATCTAACACAGCCACGCAGCTCCGTCTCTGGGGAATTCTGATTTTGCCCATCTGTCCAGGAGCAGAAACTCAACTGTGTGCTTACGCCACGGTATTTCATTCTCCATGTGTTAGGCTGAGCGTGCTGGAGCTGGATCTCTCTGCCATGGCAGAGGGAAAACAGACCTGCAGTGCTGGGAGAGGGCAAAGCCACAGCGTGGAAAACAGGAATAAAGCTGCAGCCATCACAGCTCCTCTCGCCACTTAGTGCCAGGGTGCTCCAGCACTCTGCATTCTGTGAGTGGGAAAGCCCAGCGAGCAGACCGAGTGGAACACTGCAGCGCAAATGACATTGCTTTGCTCTTCTGAAAACCAGAACCAGCCAAACACAAAGAAAAAGCTTTCTCACTGCAATTCATTTTTACAGATTTGTGATGTATTTCAGTGGCAACTCAGTTCAACCTGAGTTGAAGCCAATTCTATTCCCTCTTGGAACATTTAAGGCACACCCCCCCTCCTTTTATTTTTTTCCCAGCCTGCTTAACCATGATCATCTAACTAGTCAAAAATCCTCATTTTTGACTTTAACTGCCTTCCCCTGCCTGCCATGGGGAAACCATTCAGGAAGGCAAAACTCTTCTCCCAGAAGCTGCCTGAACACCAACTCCAAACAAATAGTTAAATGATAGCAGGTACTACGAGCCAGGTAAAATCTTGACAGGATAACTTGCAGAACACGCAAGAACATCCTTGAGATTAGAAATAAGAAAAAAAAATTCACTGCAAGGAGCTGTTGTACGCTCTGCACTTAACACACATAACCTCAGAGTCACACACACACATTAATATTCAAACACTGGGCCTTGGAAAATATCCGAGGTCTCCAACATCCTGCGGCGCTTCTGAGGCCTCGCTGGGGACACGGCCCCTCGGCAGAGAGGTTAGGAACACACTCTGGAGAACAAACCAGGGTGTTCTGCTCATTCCCTTCCCAGCAGGCAAAAATACACACAGGAAGAGATGCAATCCTTGGAAAATTGTCTAGCTCCTCTACCAGCTGATTTAACTTTCCCCCAACCTCAAACATTACCCAGATTTGTTGGGCATCACTGTGTTCATCTCTACTTTCCTCAAATAAGATTTTTCTATTTCTAAGCAAGAAGAAAAATATTATTTCCCCAAACACAAGTCCATTAGTATTTTATTGTGAAGATAAATGCTGAATCCTCTAACAGTCCAAAAGTGCTTCAAGTAATTCAATTTTGAAGAAGGTCTTAATAATAAATGCAGCAGCATTTTACCCGTAGTAGCAGGAATATTGATCTCACACCATTAAGGTTTGCAGCATTTTTAAAACCCATTACCTTTGTGCACATTAGCCCTCACTGGCAGAAAGGGCATCACATTTGCTGTTAACTTCTGGCAGACTTCAACACAAAAAGGTGATTCCACCTGCTGGAGTGTCTGCCTGGCTGCCTGATAATGTCAATCAATAAGCAAAATCACTTTCTCACAGTTCTCATAAAACAAGACGTCTGCCACGCACGCGAATGCACAAGTTGTGTTTCTGTATTTAAAATATTAATGAGCCTTAAAATACTTTTACATTTGCTAACATATACCTCATAAATATCAGCAGATGCTTTATAAAGTATAAAAAGGAGTGGATCAGTGTAACAGGGGCTGGATAACACCAGAACAGGTTTAAAACACTGACGGGCAGCGTGTACAGCAGGTCAGCACAGACACCACTGAATCATAAAAGAAAGACCTGTCAGCTTTCAGATAAAGCTGGCACTTGATGATGATAAATTATTTACCAAGTGCTCTTGTTGAACCATTAGGAAAATCCTTTCTTCTTCCTCCATCATCCATTCAAGTCAAGAGTACACCACATGCTCACTTTAAAACAACACACAGCAAAAAAAAAAAAAAGGACATTTTTAGAACAACAAACAACAATGGGAGTGAGTGTGAGGATACCAGCTAGGGACAGCCCTTTGTCACAAATCTGAAAGTGTTTGGATTTTCACCAGCAATGTCAAAATTGCCCAGAATAATGCACCCTGTGGAAGTGTATAATTATACTGGCAAGGGGACTGGGTGGGTGAAAAAGTATTGAGAATGCACATGTTGAAAAAAAGTAATTTTAGAGGCATTTGCTGCACCTCTGGTATCAATGGTTTTCCTCAGGATTCTTAGGGTTTCCTAGGAATGGCAGAAGAAAAATAGTTCTGCCTTAGACCCAGGCAAAATCATTCCATCCTAATAATGTTCTAGTCACTGTTTCTTTCTCATACCATGGAATTTTGTGCCCATTCTATAGGAACAGCCTCCTCCTACCCTCCCAGCTTGCTGTGAGGTCTGAACTGTGTATGAAATCACCTAAAGACTTCAACTCCCCAAGAAATTCAGCTTCACTCTGCTTGCCTGGGTGTGCAGCTGAAACACAAACAATTCAACTGTGAAACAATTTGGTTTTAGGCTCACAACACATCTCCAGCAACAACCACGGGCCCCAGAGGATTCTGGACACGCTAAATCCAATCCCCTTATCTAAAGTTGGTATTAACAAAAATATTTAATCAGAAAGTTTGATAGGATTTGCAGAAATATAGGAGATTATTTTGAAAGTGAATTAGTAATTTGTTACACATCAAAGGAAAAAAAAAACCAACCAAAAAACCTACCAAAAAAAACCCTAAATACACCTCAAAAATCACGGCAGTAAACTTTCAATCTACTCTGGGATTAGATGTACCCTAAGCCACTAAAAACAGAAATATCTTCAAAGCAAAGAGATATATAACATACATATAGTGCATTGACACTACAGGAACCTCCCCATTGTTTCCACCTGCTCATATAATTGTTTACAATTGGGTGCTGAGAAATCAATAACCTTTAAATGTCAAGACCCCCAGAATCCCCATAATCTTCCAAAATAATTCAAAATTTAAAATAAAACAGTCATTTTGTACATCCTGTGCTTAGATTTCTAAACATTCCTTTCTTATATTAAACCAGGCAAGCCTTCAGTTTCACCTACCAGCTTCCCAAGTGAAAAAAAACCCCACAAAACTATGAAAATGCAAGGTTTATCTAAACAGAGGTAGTTGCCTGGACTCTAAACTAAAATATGCATGATTTTTGCACCAGGTTTTTAATAAATACTCCAGTTGAACCTAAAAATACAGCCTAAGCAGCACATTTTAGTCATTAAAATCACATATTTGTCCCTATTTATTCTGAACTATGAAGCCATGTAAGGAAGACTGAGAGGTTTAAATATTTACTTGTTGACATTGTCTCGATAATTTGCCACAACAAATTGCAATGATCAGGATTCCTGTATAGGGGAAGCTAAAGCAAGGCCAGGGACAACTTTAGTCCCTTAAAAATAGACTTACAAAAATAAACATTTATGTCCATCAACCCATTGTTAATAACCTATTTAAAAGGGGACAAATCTGAAAGCTGATTTTGCACATTTATCAAGTTCCAGACACGACTTTTGTTCCCATCATATTTCAGCACACTAAGATTCTACCCAGGGCATAATGACCCTAGAAGAGATTTTAAGACACTTATTGAGGGCCTGACATGATGTCTGGAATGCCAGAATTCACAGAAAATTCACTTTTCACCCTAATTCCCACCAAGACTCGGCAGCACCACATAGCAGTGACAATCCTACCCAAAACAGGCATTTTTTTAAACACCAGATTTACTGATCAATAAAACGCCTGACTCTGCTCTGCTGCAGGCACACCCTGGCCCAGTCTAATACACCACTCCATACTGCAGCACTCATCCAGAAATACAAGGCCTTCAAAGAAAATAAAAACCCAAAACACAATAAAAACTGCTTTTTAAAATTCAGTCATAACCCAGTCCCTTATTAAGGGAACAGAAGTAGTATAGATATAACATGGTTTTAGTTTTAATCCATTATATTCATAGAAAAAAAAAAAGTCTGTTATTTCTGGTGCTCAATCTGACCACAAGAAAATAAGTAAGTTCTTTCACAAGATGGAGTTACAGCAGCTCAGGTCTTACAGAAAACCTGATCCAAAGCCTTCTAAATGTTTCAGAAAGCCTCAATGGCCTTTTTGTCATGTCAGCCCATAATTAATATCACCTTCTGTGAAAAAGATTTAGGTTACTAGACATGGTTAAGTACAAAAATCAAAGCTCACTTGCACCAAAGGGATTACCTGCTTCCATCCTCGCTGAGGTCAAAGACATTTCCAGCTTTAACAACAAGGTACTCTGGTTATCTCCTTCATTAAATGCATGGGGGATTTTATTTTTTTAAAAAAATAATTAACATACCTGAAGTTTGATATGATTCTAGCATCTAATTTACACGGTAAGATGTTTGTGTTTGGAATTTCTGAATTGCTTCTGCGTGAGAGGTAGGCTTTGATAAGTTTTTAATTAAACTGATAATATCACTTTAAAAGCTAAAACACCTAGAGTATAAAGGACACAAGTAATAACAGATTTTATAAGGCTTAGCAGCTTTATAAAGCTTGCTTGCTTTGTGGAAGAAACTGCTTTTGTGAAAATGTGTGTTTGCCATCTGATTGCTTCTGAAGAATATTTAAAGAAGGTTAGACACCTCTGGCTTTAAGAAGTATTGTGTATTACCATTCCAATAATACAGTTTTGTTCTGTATTTCAAAGTGGGAGGGTTGTAAACCTTTCCTACTGAATTAAATAGCTCTGCATTTCATGCTCTCTGCTCTTTTCAGAGAGTGAGCTCTGCCTGTGTGTTAAATTCTATGCTGTAAAGTGACATTTCTACTTAATTACATTGTACTTGCACTTTAACTACTACAATTATTTAGAAAATATTGCTAACATCCTAAGAGGGGACCACCTTTTAAACAGGTGAGCTCCAGGCTGGCTCACAAACACTGAAATGAGGCCCTACATCATCTGTGGAATGTTTTGCATGCAGCTAAAGGAGGGGGAAGAGAGAGAACCAAGCAGCTTTCAAAGCCACAAAAAGCCTCCAACTGGGGATGAAGGATTTCCAACAGAAGCTGAACATTCTGAGCTGTTGAACAGCTCAGGCAAAATGACCAAATAACAAGAGGTTAAAAACTGGCAAGCCTCGGACAGGTCAACCTACATGGAAATTTCCTAAATTGAACAAAATCATTTCCTGGAGGGGAATAGATATTAACCTAAACGGGGAAAATCCAAGAATCAAGCCTTCAGCCTCCACACTGGTGATTTTTGAGAATTTCATCAACTTCTCTTCACTGAAGACAATATCGAAAGCCTCAGGTGACACAGAAAACAGGTCCATCAAAAGGCACCTGCTGAAAGTTTTGCCCAAAGTCTGCACACCTTCACCTGTTTGAGAGGAAAGCAGATTCTCAGCAGGTTCACTCAAAGCTGGGCTGCTGTTCCAACAGGCTGGATGCTTCCAGAGGCAAATATCAGAGAGCAGGAGGCACAGGGCTCAAGCCAGAGCCAAATACCTGCTCCAAATCCAGTCCCAACTCTGCTTGGCTTAGCACAGATGCTCCACTGGCATCACCATGACTTTATACAAGGACAAAGTGCAGAATTCTTCAGCAAGCCAGAGCACAGAAAAGGTAAATACTGCAATTCAGTCCTTGCCTGGGTGAGATACTCGAGGCAGTATTCCAATGTTCTCTTAAAGCATGATTTAAACACTGCCAAGCTCGGGGCTGATCTCACAGGATGTTCAACACAGGCAGAACCTGACACACAGAAGGGCCAGGCTTTCCTGGTTGTTGTGTGCTTAGCAAGAAAATCACTGGGGTTTATATGGTTTTTTTTAAATTTCCCCTTGGATCCTTTTTATTTTATGGCAAATTTCCACTACTAGTGCATTTCAGAGGAAATAGCCTATGACTGTACAACTGAGTATTTTATAAGTAAACAAAGTAATTTCTTTTAAGTACTGTCATTACTTAAGGAGCAATAAATTAATAGATTAAAAAACATGAAATAATAATTAAGAACTGGTTTGAGACATACTTCACAAGTATATTTTTATTAAAAAAAAAAAATCTTTCTGCAGTATGAATGTATTCATTCTGATCTCAAACACAAAAACCAGTCCCAAAAACAAGGATGAATTCCAAACACTAAGCAGTTTTACAGGAACAGATCCAGTGCATATTATTTTAGTCTGAGTTATACAAATTCTCAGGAGGGAAAATAGTGTAACAAGGACTATTAACTGGAAGAGTCTGAAAAACATCCTTGCACATATTTTTCTTGCTCCACATCAAAACAGAAATTAAAAAACAGAAATTAAACCTTTTTTGCTTCTTTCCCTGAGAAAAATGTACCTGATAGCAGCTCTGGAGTCAGTCTCTTGCTGTGCACTCAAGCATCGAGGCTGCCACCCAACAGGGATCCTACCTATGGAATATTTGCTGGAAAGCTCAGCCAAACTCAGCAATATCTCTCCACTAATATTTAGTTTGAAACCCCCAATTTCTATTTCAGATTCTGGGAAGAGTTTATGTGCTTTCAGACTCATCTACCTTCACCAGATCTAACAGCTGATCCAATAAAAGTTGTTGCAAGCTTTGGTCTCTACTTCCTTAGACCATCATGCCAAGAGCAGCATTCCATCCTACACAGGCCTTCAAAAATATCTGAAAATGTTCCTTTTCTGAAAGAATCCATTTTAAATTTCACACATCAGCTCATTACCAGTAAGTGGAAGGCAAAATATTTTGTACTTTTCTTCATGTAGCAGAGAATTAGGGAGATTCTCAGGAATTCTGATGTGGATGAGCACCAAATAGGGATCCAGAATAAACATAGGAGGCCATCCAGAACTTCTCATGGAAGAAAAATAAAAGTTAACTTGGTCCAGGGTTTTTTTTGCATTGTCCATAGATTGATTTGGTTTGTTTTGGTTTTTGTTTTCAGGAGGCAGATGACTCCTAAGGCTCCAAACATCCTTTGTATGTTGTTGTGCATAAATCCTTTTCCCTAAGTCTTTCACTTCTGCCAGCCCCATCACGCCAATAATGCACAGTCACCAATAAACATCAGGAACAGTGCAGTTAGAACTCCCTGTTGTATTTCTGGGTGATTCTCCCCCTTCCAGCACAGATTTTTTAATATACAACCCCATAGAGAGCACAGCACTCGGACAGCCAATATTTGTGTCCGGACTACGTATTTATAACATTCATAGTTACTGTACTGTTCATTAGGTTCTTGGCAGTGCCAAACTACAGTTAAAATGATCTTATTAATGTATGACATATCAAGTTGTTTGTTTTTTTTAATCAGTTTTATGTACAGTGAATTCTTCTGCTCAATAAATTATTACCTGAATGATTTATTTTCAGGCAACAAAAATATTATGATGATCTAATAGCTGTTTGTAAGTCTGTGAAGCTTTTTTCATCTTTCACTGTACAAAACGTAGCTCATTGAGAGCATCACAAACTTAAGGGAAGATATTTTAGCCTCGTTTCATACAGAAATAAGGCTTAAAAAAAAACCCAACCACCTCAATTTACCTCTTCCTCCCAATCACTTCTTAATCTGCAGGACACTTTCTTTCCTTTTTTTTTTTTTTTGAGAGATGTCAGTCTCAAATAAATGACAGTGATTTTCACTCCACATAAAATAGGATAGGCTGACAGATTATTAAAACTCTTCTTAAGGGACAAAAGGATACAAGAAAATCTACCTAAGAAAGCCCACAAGGAAGGCTTCTGTACAAGGCTGCTCATGGTTAAGTATCTTGCAATTTTGCAAGACAAACTCTCACAAATTTTCTATTTTTGGTGTTTGCGGGCTTATCTGCAAATATTCCTGCCTTCATTACTAGAAGGAGATAACATAAGTGTAGAGTATATTAGAAAATATTATAATTTTGATGTGTAGCTGAACATAGGGTTATAAAAATACGCAGTCAGTGGCAAATAGAGCCTGGAAAAAGGACAGGTGTTTACACTGTTAATACTTTAGAAGTAACTTCTTGAGGCTTAGGATTTAGATTTCAGTAAGATCCTTTTTTTTTTTCAGTTTTATTTATTGTCCTCTTCTGGGAAATTAAGTACACTTTCATCCTTGAGAAGCTTCAGTAACAATCAGCTAATGCAAACACCTAAAGCTGGATGAAGTGACTTTATCACTGGAGCTCCAGAGCTACCCACAACCTGTTTCACCTCCTCTGCCAGCCTTGGGGACACACTCGGTGACATTTAGCTGCTCACCAAGCTTATGCTAGATATGGCAATAATATTGCTCAGTCTCTTCTTATTTATGACAATTTAATTCCTCAAGCATTAGCTTTATACAGTTTGGAGTTCCCCAGCACATCAATCACTTCTCACATGCCAGACCTGAAGTGTAGCTCTGCTTGAAAAGAAAATCCTACTTTTTGACCCTGAATAAAAATAAAAGGGGTGGAAAAAACCCAAGCAAACTTCAGAGTGAAAGAGAAGTGTTGTCCCATTCCAACCTCCAAAAATTCCAGTGATTCCTTTGCAGAAAACTCTCTAATCATTGTACTGAAATTTAATCATCTGTAAGAGCAGACTTGTCAGAAATCCATCGAACAAAGTTGAAAGCAAGAACCTGTCTCCATAATCCAAGCTGCATTAGGCCTGTGCTGAGTCCCAGAGGGGATAATTAGGTTTGCAAGTCTAATAATGCAGTGTAATAGAACAGCCTTTGTTCTCACCACGCAGGCCTTGTTCCAGTTCCCCATCCGAGAAACAGGAATTTCTGATGTCAATAATCAATTGACCCGAAGAAATCATTCTGCACTTCAACAACTTCAGAGGTTCTGAAAACAAAGAGTTCTCCTCCTCCTCTCCCCCTGCACCAAATACAGGTATTTGGGAAAAATATTCACGATTGGCTCTTTAAACCCTAATGATTCAAATGCATCACAGAGCTAATTACAGATATAAAGTACGGATCACACAGCCTCTCCTTATGGAGGGTGCAAACAGAACCCAGCATGGCTGGATCTGCTGGGAAGTTTATTCCAAACCATGTCAAAATTCTGCAGCTCTTAGGAGTCAAAGGTTGAACAAGGGGATAAACATTTATAAAAATTGACACCTCACAGTCCTGAGCCCCCTCTCTCAGGTGCCTTCCAATGATGAGCCGATGTTGGGGAGGATGAAATAGGAAAGCCTTATCAATATGATTACCTGGCAAAAGATGCTGAGAGTATAGAAACTATAAGGGAGATTGAAATGAAGACAAGCTTTGAGATACCAAACCTCAGTTACTAAATAACTGGAAAACAATGGTGTGGCCACTGAAGATAATCCCCTTTGGATTAAACAATCCCCTCTGCTTGCAGACAGGTCCAAGGGTCAGAGCAGACCCTACCAACTTGGCAGAGGGTCCAAAAAGCAGTTTTTAGGGTTTAAAATATAACGCTGTATGGTAATGCAACGACTCTCATAGGCTGTATGTAAATGTTGTAGGATTTGTAGCTTGTTCTAGATTGGTTAGTGAAAATTAGAATATTCAGCACAGAAGATGATTTATTGTATTGTAAACGGCAACCAGGGTATTCCTTCTACATTATTATTCGATCCTCTTTCTTCTCTCTCTTGCTTGCTCTCTCCCCTCTCTGCCCTGCTCTGAGCTGTGTCTGGCAGCTCCCAGCAGCTCCCCTACACCCACACCTTTCACAATAAACCTCATGCTCTAAGACCAAACTCCAGAGATCTCTCATCTCCATCCCGACCGTCTGAAACAAAACCACCAAATCCCACAGACGGCAATCCTACAAGCCTAAAACTAAAAACAGCAACTTGGATGGTACCAAAGCCACTTGCACAATAGAAAGGACAGCAAAGCATCAAGACCAGCTTCAGCAAATATTAAAGCAACCGTGACTGCACTGTTTTTTCAGTATTAAATGAATATCAATATTCCTTACCTCCTGCATCCCTCCAAGCCAAGATGGAGGTTTGGAGCTGCTCATTTGAAGCCTCCCTCAGCTGCAGCTTCTTCCTGACCCTCTGGATGCACCTGCAGCTGCCTGGGCTGGCCCTGCCCAGGCTGGCTGGGGCTTCCTCTCTGCAGGAGCAGCTCCAGTGGCTCTGTTCCCACCACACCTGCAGCCTCTGGAGCCTTCCCTTCGCTGAGTGCTGCTCAGCAGCTCCCTTGGCAGCTGATCCTGCTTTCCTCCACAAGGTGCCCATCAGCACTCGTTCCAAACTAATGGAGCCTAACACAGAGAAAAGCAAAATTAAGCAAAACCCAAATTTTTCTCTCTCAATTGTTCACTTTAAAAAAAAATAGGTTCTTATTAAAAAAAAAAAGAAAAAGTGAAATTTTTCTGTTATGACATTCTAGGAAAGAATCCCAGGTAAGAGTGAAGTTTCTAATCTGCATGAGCTCAGCCCTGTCTGATAGAAAGGGGGAAACCATTAACCAACAGAAATTTGTATCTTCCTTCCTCAAAGCACCCATTCTGCATTGCCTGTTTGAGCCCAGCCCCATCCCTTCCCTTCAGGGAAGGTGCAGTGTGGCACAGCAAATGCCCCTCTCTAGAGCATCGATCCTTCAGCAGCTCCCAAGAAGAGATCATTTACCTTTCCCACAGATGGAGCAATGCCTGAACAATGTTTTTGGAATCACTTTTCATGGAAAATGTGAAATTAAACCTCTGAGACCAAGCTGGAGACTGGTCAGCAGCAAAGCCAGCTTGGAGCAGTTTGCTGTCCTGAGGACACTGCTGCAGCCAATCACATAACTCCAATTTATTCCAAATTCATCCACCCCTGGAAGTGACTCTTGGTAATAACAGAGATTACAACTAACATTGTCCATTCCATCTCCTGCTCTTTCTAAATCTGGTAAAAATCCAACCTTGCTCAAAAAGCATTGCTGGGATTAATTCCATATTTTGTGTTCTCGAGCCCACATGTAAAAGAACCCTGTTTTGGTGCTTGTCTACAACAGGGTTTGATTTATTTATTTTTCTAATATATAATAATTCATCTCTCTCACACCCCCCCAAAAAAACCCAAAACCAAAAAAGCAGGAAGCATTCCTTTCCTTCTATAAAATTCATGCTAAGGCTGGAGCACTGTATAAGTTTCACCTATAAAATGGGAAAAAGGTATATACAGAGTACTTAATATCTGGGACATGTATTTCAGAGGGAAAAAAAAAAAAAAGGAAAAAGCAGGATTTTATCAGAAGTTGGAAGCAAACCAAAGTTCACAACTGATTCTCTAAATAGGGATAGGCCTCGCTTCCCCAGCATAAAAAATAAATATACTGGGAGTTACACAGCATTGAAATATTTAATGCTGTTGAATTGAAACGAGAAAGATACTGCTTTAAAGTGTTTCATCTTCCATAATAAGTTTTCATTTTACTCTGTTTTAAAAAGAAAGAGCTGCTTCAATGTTGTAATAAGCAGAACATATTTTTGATACTAAACAAAGAGTCTTTGTTTCAATCATTTTTTAAAGGAGGTTAAAGAATAGCAAATTTTCTTTTTAATGAGAAAAAAAGAATAGGAGTTGCCATGGATATGAAAAAATGTATATTCCTCCCTACCCCCTCCAGCTAAAACACAAGTATTTCAGATTACATTCATGTTTCAAAATAAAAACACAGACTCAGTGTACATTAACAAAGTTATTGCTCTGTAAATGTTCACTAACAAGAGGCAAAAGTCCAAATATCTCGGTTCCACCACTTGGTGATTACTTAAACATCCCCAGAGAAGCTGAGGCTGTTTTTAGGAATAGCCAAGGACCCTTTTCCTCCACTGTGAACCTGAACTCCAAGGGGGTCAGTTTTGGCCAAACTCTGCATTCCTTAAATTGCCATCTGTAACTCTGCCTAAAATAAGAAACAATCTGTTACCCTTGGGAAGGAAAGAGGGAGCAGAAAGGAGGAGAAAGAGAGGCTGCAGGGAGTTAGGAAAACCTGCTTGAATATTGAAGCTATTGATTTCTTTTTTTGCTGTGACCCCTCAATCTATGGTTTCATCAGTTTACTCTGCTTTAATTTAAACTGACAGCACAGCACTGAAAATGAGTCATTGGAAGTGGTAAAACTTTGACCCCTCAAGTCTCAAATGGGCATGAAAAGCTATGTGCTTGGTAGAATCAAATATGGAAATTTTGGTATGGGCAGCATTTTAATTGCAAAATTATTGTCTAGGCAGAACATCTCAATGTGTAAAAGCCTGTCAAAGCTTTAAGTTATTTATCAGAATTTTTAATTTAGGAAAAAAACCACACAAATATTAATATTCCAATGGTATCTCCTAACCAAGAAAGGAGAAAATATCCAGTCCACATATAAGAAACAGTACTTCCAAAGGAAAAATTGCCTTTTGTCCCTCAACACAGGCAAAAGCAAGAACCCACTTTGGGAGCTGCTTCTTCAACCTTTTGTCCTGTCCTGTCTGCCACTCTCAACCCCAAAAGCAGAGAAACATCCAAGCTGGAAATCTTTTAACTTCCATAATTGAAACTTGCTGAAGTCAAACCCAAATGGAAGTAGTTTCTTGTGGAGAACAATGTCAGAAAACTTTAGTGAGAGGTGACTCTGTCTTTCCCTGAAGTAGATTTCTTCCTGCTGAAAGATCCTGCAGCAACAACAAATGGCCAATTCTGTCCAAGATTTAAAGCTATTACTTGAATCCTTGAGGAAAAATAGTCCAGAGGAGAATAAAGAGAGAAGCCAGCTGAAAATCAGCAGCTGTTAGGGTTAAATGACAGACCACTTCAGGGGATTGTAACTACTCAACCTCTAAGTGAAACTTAGAGGGATTTCCAAGGCATCAGTCCCAGTTTTGTGTTTGTCCATTAGCCGTGGGCTCAGCAGAGTGTGAAGAAAGGCAGCAGGGAGGCTGCCCAGCTGCTCTTGCCATGGGAACAGCAAGAGGGGTGGTGAAAGATCAGCACAGCTTTGGGTGGAAACATGGCACTGACGGAACCAGAGGAATTTCAAACCTCAGTGCCATGAATGATTTCTGTCAAAAGGACAGAAGGTGTTGCTGGAGTTGATCAGGCAGGGAGCGGCTCAGGGCTGAGGAAATGGTGAGGAATTTCTGGGTGCTCTGAGGGACAGAGGTGGAGAGCTGCTGTGAGTTAGGGCAGCCCTCAGGAGCCAGGAAAGCCCATTTTTGTTATTCTGCAAACACTCAGCTCTGGGGTCACCCTGGAAAGTCACCTCGTGCTCGTGCCCCTGCCCTGGAGCAGCGCAGGGCCAGAGAAAAGGGCTCGGGGTAGAAGCAGAAAAAGGGGCTCACTTTCACAGGTAGACTTTTCCTGAAAATTAGCAGGGCTTAAGCAATACTAATAGATAGGTAATTGTGTAGTTACAATGAAATCAGCTAATTAAAGGGAAGCCAAATGGGAAATATCCAGGGTTCTCTTTTGGCAAGCAACACAGAAAAAAATTTTCCCAATGCTTATCTGTATCCCAAAGCCATTTATATCTCTAATTCCAGACCTTTTCTCTGTCAGAGTTAAGGATTAAAATCTCTTATGAAAACAGCGTTAACAGGAGAAAAGCAAACAGAAAAGCTTAGTTTTGAGATGGTTGTTACTTTCTGAAATTTTGGTCTGGAAATTCTTATCCTCCCATCCTGATAAAACTTGATCTTTACAGTTCTTCAGCATTTGGTGGTTTATGGCAAAGCCAAAGTTTCTTTTCAAACAGTGAAATCAGTTACCAAATTAGAATAAACTAGTTTTTAATTGCTTTTTATGATGTTCGTCTTCTAAAACAAATATGAAGGAGTAAATACTGTCCCAACCTCAGGCTCAGTATCAAGCTTTTACTGAATCAAGGTTACACAAGTTGTTGAGGATTACTTAAAAAAAAAAAAAAAAATTATCTTTTTCCTATTTAGTGAATATTTGGGACAAGCACGGTCATATTTCATAGAAAAGGAGAATTGGTTTGGCTGGACAACATTTCCAGTCTCTGGGCTATGGATCTGTTTTTCCCTCAGTGGTGGGAAGGATGGAGCCAAGACAGAAGAGGTGAGAAGGAAAAGAAGTGAAGACATGAATTCAGTAAGTTCATTCATTTTTTTGAAATGCTGTCATTTTCATGAAAACCTGCTGTCATTTTTTTGTTACACAACAAATCTGAAGTGTGATTTTTTCCATCACTTGTGCAAAGGGAAAAGGGAGTGATCACTCTTTTAACCTGGAGAGTCTTTAGCAGATCAAAACAGCTCTAGGATAATAATAGGATGAAATAATAATAAGAAAAAAAATCTTTTAGTGTAAGCAGAAGGTATAGAGATAATGTTAAAGAAATACTGGAAATCCATTTTCTCAAAGTTTTTAAAGGTAGCCAGACGAGCCATTAGTAAAACTAAAGTAAGGCATAATTCCGCAGGAGCAAAAATGACTACATGACTTAATGCATCCTTTCCATTTTTCTGTCTCCCCCAGTCCTTTTGATAATCTTATCATTGTGTAACCATCACAAGCAGCATCACCAGAAGTAATGGTTAGCTATTCTCAGACCACTTTTAAATTATTCACAGCAGCTCTGTTTCCATTTCTCTGACTCATTCTTTTAGAAATAACAGGAAGTAGAAAACATGGAAATGGAAGAGTTATGACATTACAGTTTTAGAAAAAAACAGTGCTAAAAATTATCCAGTCTGTTATTTCTTTTCTCAGCAATGCAAGAAAACATTGGTATCTTTCTGAACAATGATCCACCAAAGCACTGAAAAAAACCTCCAACACCAGAACTTGCTCAAGATCAAACAGATCCAGGTTCTGTTCTGTTACTTTTGCAGGAAAAGGAAAGATGTGACATTGCTAGAAGAGAAACAACACTCCCTTTTAAAAATTAACATTAAGGAACCTCTATGATCAGACTAACCCCAAAAGCACAATCTTGTTTAGTGCATCTTGCATGGGAAAAATTCTTTTAAAGGTCACAGTCCTCCCGCCCTCCCCAAATGCTCTACTTTTTGAATTTTGTTTTTAAAACCGGCTACCAAAAAAGAAAAAAAAAATCATTTCAACTTACCCTTTTTAGCAGAGGGATACAGTGATTTACAAAGGCCAGCTGAATTATTTTTATTTTAGGGAAGAGAAGACTGAGGCATGAGGACCAAAGTCTAGGCAAAGAGTTCAGGCAAAGGAATGGAATTGAGGTCTGAACCCCAAAAGACTCCACACAGCTCTCAGTGCTGTCTAGAAACTGGGCAGGTTTAAAAAAATCAAGTTCTCCACAATGCATTTCAGTACTCTCTTTAATTTTATTCTTTTTTGACAGTATCATAAGACAAAACTATACCAAATAAGTAAAGAAGTATTTCCAGAAGGTGTAAGAAGGGGAGAACACAACAAATATGACAAGAGATGGGGACCCTACAGCCCCTGTCTGCCACAGGAGAATTTCCTCTTCCTCTTGGAAGAGCTCCTCTGGAGGTTTGGCAAATTGGCTTCAGGGCTGGTCCCCCTTACTGAAATATGGAAAAATACAGGGAAAAATGAAGTTTCTGAAAGGATGATCTGGCTCAAGATCTCTGTAGTAATAAACTAT
Organism: Origma solitaria; assembly: GCA_013397895.1. Taxonomy (NCBI): domain Eukaryota; kingdom Metazoa; phylum Chordata; class Aves; order Passeriformes; family Acanthizidae; genus Origma; species Origma solitaria. The sequence goes on from VZRL01007054.1 coordinate 65,683, forward strand.
TGGGCAGAATGTCTTACACAATCTTCCAAAAGTAATTCAAAATGCCTTGGAAGGAAGCCAGCTGGCCTGGGAGCTGCCTGCAGAGCTGCAAACAAATGGTGCTGCTCCACGGCAGTGCATCGAGGGGTGCGCTCTGACACCAGCAAGAGCAGAGTTCTGTCAGCTCTCATTTACAGCCCTGCCCTGCTCTGCACAGTGACAGGCTGAAATGGCACCTTCCTTCCCAGCAAAGCTGCTCTGTCCATGCACCCAGGCGTGTCTAATTAGGGACAAAAGTTTATTGCTATTGCTCCTGCAGAGCCAAAGTGCTCTGGTGTTAACTGAGGGGTGCTGCTGCCCCTTGAGGGGCTTGCTAAAACAGAGGCTGGACAAAGTCAAGAGAATAAAAAGCAGTTAAATTTATTGAAGGCCTTCAAGGTGCATTCAGGGCAGACAAAGCCTACTTGAGAGGTGACACCCAAAAATGGACAATGGGTCATGGGTTTTTCATACTTTATAAGTTCTGTCCATTAACAAATCGAGCTTTAATCCTCCAATTACAAGTTCAGGTGATGATGTCAATTACTCCAAGTTTGCTCCCCCCAATTCACTGTTGGTTACATATTTTGGGGCCTGAGACAGCAAGGTGTCCTTGGATTTCCAACTTAGAGGAATTGTTTTGTCTAAAAATCCTGAGAACATGAACTTAGCACCCTGTATGGAGTCCAGAGTTATACAGATTTTTAAAAGTACAGATAAATTAAATTTTAGATAAAATTTAAGATTCAGATAATTTATCTAAATTACAGATATACAAAAAATATAGAAGCTAAAATCCTAAGGAATCACCAGAACATGGTGGAAATAGTTTGGTGGGTTCCAAACACCTATAGAGAGCTCCAGACTGCACAAGAGGGGCAACAGGGGTGCCACCAGCACCTTAATTCAGCAAACAGACTCATTATTACAAAAAATAATGCTTGAAATGGGGAAAAACCCCAAACCAACTCCTGTCAGGCTGTCTGAATGCAGGTTGGGTTTTCCAGACTGGCAGCCAGATCCCCCTTCTTGGGGGACAAACACACTCAGGAAAGACCTGGCAAGGTGGAACAGCCAGGGATCCATGCAATACCACATTGAATAAATGACTTTGCACAGTGACCTGAAAGAGAAAGCTTGTTTGTGATTTACGAGTGGGAAGACATGGGAATTCATCCCTGGGGCTAATGAACAAATGTGAAATGATCACCTAAAGAGGAAAGTAAAAAAAATCATTGGAAAGTTTAGTAATAGATAAAATAGTAGATAAAATAGCTCATCCTTTCAGAAACTTCATTTTTCCCTGTATTTTTCCATATTTCAGTAAGGGGGACCAGCCCTGAAGCCAATTTGCCAAACCTCCAGAGGAGCTCTTCCAAGAGGAAGAGGAAATTCTCCTGTGGCAGACAGGAGTGGTAGGGTCCCCATCTCTTGTCATGTTTGTTGTCTTCTCCCTTTCTTACACCTTCTAGAAATACTTCTTTACTAAGTTTATAGTAGATAAAATTGGCCTTTAAGCATGATTTCAGAATTTCAGTAATTCTATCCTTGAATCCTGTTTAAATGCTTATAACCGGAATTATCTTAAGTGATAAAAAAGAATATACATTGTGATTGGGAACTCATTTTCCTAGCCACAATGCTACTAAATGCCTTGGAAATGAAGAAATTCAAATTAAGCAGGTGGTATTGATCTATCTTAAAATAAACTAAGCTAAACACAATATCCTACAACTTTAAAGGCTATACCATACCATATATATATTTTTTTTTTTTTTGTGGTTCATGAGTAAGTGTCAAGTAGTGACTACTCATAATAAAAAAAAAATGCTATCACAGTTGATCACACAAAAGGAACTCTGAATACAAACTTCATTGTTTCTCGTAGAAAGGATCTGGTGCCAACTTTCACCATTTCTTGTGCATTTGAGCCTGTTAATGCTACTCCAAACTTTGGAATGCATTCCATTTTTCCTTGTGACCAGCAAAATGAGACAGAGACCTAAAGGCTACTACCATGCTGGATCACAAAAAGAGGATCTATAGGCTGGAGCTAAATAGAAGCTAAACTATCAACTGTTCAATTAAAGATTTTCTTTCTCAAAAAAAGATCCTTTTAATCTTTCCCATTCTTACACCAACTCTCAGTAAGTCTCTACTGCACAGTTCTAAAGTTTTGCTTCTGCTTGGAGCAGCCCATATGGCTGAATTTTGCACTGTGCTTCATGTGACATGTTTACTTCCATTACTACAAAATTAGTCCTAAATGAAGATATTCTATCAGGAATCCAAAAGACACCATCAACTTACCCTAAAGAGCACCAGTGTTCTTGATTCTAACTAAAGCCCAGTAAACTTCACCTTATTCTCTCCCTCTGCTGCTTGTCAGTGCCCATGACAAGAACTGATGGTACAAAACCAAGTTGTTGTCACCAAAAATCAGCGAATGTGACTAAACAGACACAATGGGTAAAGAAACTGCAATTTTTATAACTCCTTGTCAAGTGAAATCACACTTCAGAACAGCACAGAGCGATGTTTTAAATATCTCTAAAAATAGCTACTTCCGTTGTGTAGTTTTTTTTGTTGTTAAGGATCCTTTTTCTTTAATGTTTAAGTGTCTCATTTTACGCGGTCATTTCACGCTCTTGCTCCTTATTACGCCACCTTCAGCCCCTGTCAATGCCACAGCAGGATTCCTGTCTGTTTGCAAACATTTCTGTCCCTACCCCAATCCCTGTTTGGATCCTTCCCCTGGGTGCACACAGCAAAGTGTGGCTCTGTCTGCATGGCGGAAAGCGCTTATGATGGGACACGATGTTTATAATCCATCATTCGCCTTTGTACCAAAATTTGCATGTCAAAAGCCTTCCCCCCACTCCTCCAAGTGCTCGAGCAACAGCCTCAGTCTGGGCTCTGAAAGCCGAGCTGCGTTCCTTCTGCTTCATACATCATCTTTCTAATAAAAGTTCTCAAGTGAGACCCAGCTGCAGTTGTGCTGCTGACGCACGGAACAAAACACCGCAGCTCGTCGCACCATTGGCTGGGCAGGGGGAGCCGAAATAAAAACCAGAAGCCACTCGAGTGATCGTGAGTGACGGGAGTGAAGCACGTGGGACAGGGTGATGGCAGGGGCTGATACCCAGGATCTGGCAGAAGGCTTTCGTTGAGATGCAGTTTATGGTGTACAAAATACTGTCATGGAGAATATGGAATGCCTAACTCTTGAAACATTCTTGTGTGTTTAAAGTAATGATTGCTATTTTGCTTTTTTCTCCGGAGTTGTTTTCCAAAAGCTCTCAGCTGTCCTTAAATATAGTTCCTTCTTTAATGTGAACTCCATCTGTGGGGTTTGGACAACGTTCTTCTGACATGAGAGGAAAAAATCCTGATGTAAATCTAATTGTGAGTTTTGACTGAGTAACTGTTTAATTGAATCTGTTTGAGAGGTCTCCAGAACTGATCAAAGAAATCATTGAATCATAGAATGGCCCAGTTTGGGAGGGACCTTAAAGGCCATGCAGTGCCACCCCTGCCACGGCAGGGACAGCTGCCACTGCCCCAGGCTGCTCCAAGCCCCAATGTCCAGCCTGGCCTTGGGCACTGCCAGGGATCCAGGGGCAGCCACAGCTTGGAATGTTGCATTTTGTGCAATTGCTTAGTCCATGCTAAACATATCAGAAGGCAGGCAGAGACCATGCCCTTCTCAAGGTGAAAATACCATATTCTCTTAAGCTTCTTGCCCATCTAACCTTAGATTCATCTTTTCATGGAAACCTGGGAAAAAGTCATAACCTTTGTAGAGCCACTATCCTGACAAAAAGTAGTGGCTTTCTCCCTGCGAATGTGAGGAATTAGAAAAGTTTTAGGTCATGTTGTATGTCCTGCAGGGCATTTTTCTTATGTTTACCCTGAATTTAAGCACCAGGCCAGCATGCAGACCCGCTGTGGGTGGTGTTAGCAGTTACAGAGTCACCAGACTTCTCAAAAATCATTGGCTTTGATTATATTTGAGAAGTTAGTCTGGCATTCATTCAGGTCATAGAGGAAGTAACTTATCAGGGGATTGGCTGACTTGACTGGGCCATGGCACAGATCAAGGCAGATTTCACAAAGTGCATTTCATTCTAATGAAAAGTGAGAATCATTTTGCTTGAGCTTACAGCATCAGTGTCGGGTCTCCCCTAGCCCACTTGCCAAAGTCTAATACACTAAATATTAAAGTATAGGAAAGTTTTTGGAGAGTTTTCAGGGGTTTTGTTTTGTTTTTAAGTAAGTACCTGACTCTGGATTCTGTTTCTTTGTGTTTCTTTTCCAGAACCATCCAAGAGGAGCTCAGAAGCCCTGGAAGCAGCTCTCCATTCCACTGCCTATCCGTGTGCAGTCTGAAGAGAAGTCAGGACAAGCACAGAGACTCACAGAAGAACCTTTCCTTTGGACTTGTCTTGATACCAGTGCTTCTCAGTCAAAAATGAAACCCTGAAACAAGGGAAAACGATAGATTTGGACCAGACTGTTGTTGCTTTTGTGTTTTCAAAAGGAGAGAATTAAAAAAGAAAGGCAAAAGTGAGGTAAGCTCAAACACACAATGGCACAATGACTTAAGACTTCTGGAGGTAACAAGCAATTTGATTGCAAACAGAACAATCAACAGACTTTGTATGAGAAGACTAATATATAAGACTTAAAATAGCTGAAAGATTAAGGCAGAAACAGCAAAACATGGAAAATTAAGGGTCCCTGTGAGAGTAACTAAATTGCTTGTACAGAAAAGTTTGCCAGTGTAAAACACCAGCATTAGACACACAAGAAATCTGCCCTTCCTAGTGTTCAAAAACGTTGGATATATGATGTCACAACATACTTCTTTATTAGATCCCATCATGCTCAGGCTGACAGCTTATTTGAAACAATACCACCATTTTCAAAATGCAGAGATGGAAACCTTTCCTGAAGCTATCTTCTCAGGCTATTGCTTTTTAAACATATTTAATAAAAAAATGTTAGTTAATGGAGACTGTAAATGCACTACTGAGCTACTCTCTATTTGTGGTATTTTAAGTTTGATTGAAAACAATTAGCAGATGAGAGAAATGCCTGTGAGCATTCATTAAAATGAGGCTTGTGGTTTGTGACTGTTGAATTTCACTGTGCATCTGGAGCTCTTTGCACTGATGGCACAGTTTTCCGTCATCATAAAAAAGGGACTGTTGCCTATAAAGGTTATGCTGGCAAAAAGTAAATTATATTAAATTTTTCCAAAACTTCCCATTGAGAAAACAGCAGCCTGTTACCCATGGGGCATTTCTCTATCAGATGACGATGGCTCATGGACAATTTAATTTGTTGTTTAGTAACAGCTTGTAAATCCCTCTCCTATAAATAACATGCAGTTGTAAAAGCTGACTGCTAATGAGATGATTGACCCTAAAGGTCACACTGGCAGAATCCCCCATTGTTTGCTTAAGGATATAATTTTCATTTCATCTAACTGAAAACTGACATCTGAGCATAACACGACAAGAAATTAAACAAAAAAAAAAACAAACCAAAAACCCACTGCATTACTGGAAGAGCTCTGCTGTTGTTTTATCTTTGAGAAAAAACACAGTTAGCTTGGGCTGAGCTGCTACCAAGGCAGTCAACTGATGAATATGGGATTCTCCAATGGACTGTGGGAAGAGATGAATACACTGAAAAACATCTGGTGAGCAAGTACAATATCAAACATGAGCGTGGTCTGAACATGAACATTCAATTTTGTATTTCATTAAAATCAAGTTCAATTCCAAAACTCATCTCAAGGTGAGGTGAGTGGGGTAAGGAGGTTTTACAGAGGTTTTGCTTGTGTTATATTAGGAATTTTTTTGCTGCTGCCTGCAGTTTTAGTATTGAGTGGCTCAAAGAATCTCAGGCAGCTTAGTGCACCAGAGGACAAAATTGTATGGGCAACACTCCTGACTTAAAAATGGTTAACACAGTAAAAACAGTTAATTTAAAAAATCTGTGTGCCCAGTACTTTGAAAAAAAGCACAAAATTAAATATGAGGCTGCTGTGTCACATTTTACTTTCTGCCACCTTATACTTTGTCAGTATCTACCACAGCACATGTCCTCATATTTCACTCTTTCTTCTGTACTCATGCAAAAAAGCCACAAATTAGTTCAACATTGTTCCTCGTGTAGGGATTATTTGGGGTTTTGGTGCCAATGTCCATCCTGAATCATGCAGCACTTGGCTGATGTTGAACAGTATTCCCAAAAGAGAAATATTTAACCAATACATGCATTACTGAGCTGAGTTAATCCAATAAGGCTAAATAATATAAATGAAGCGTGCAATACATTATAATTTTCTACATATTAATTTGGGATAATCACAATGATTACATAACCAGATATCTGATCAAGACATATACATGAGCAGATCTGTAATAATACTTCAGATACATCAAATATATTGACAGATACCTCAGCATTTTTGTAAACCCCTGATAGCTACTGGGTAAAGCATCTCCATAAGAAATAATATTAGCAGTTATATATTGTTCTTATCAAAATATTGGTTACATAAAAAGCTCAAAGTAATAGTCTACTTGGCAAAGTCTACTGATTTTACACCAGATAACTTTGGGCATTGCTCCAGCTCCTGGGAACACTTTTGAAAATTCAAGGTACTTTCAAAGGGCAGCCTCTGCTGTTTAGTTCATAGAAAACGCAACACAGACTCTCAGAAAACCTAAAATTAGCACTAATACTCATAAATCAATCTGGAGGGAATTATAGGCTGCATGTAGGTAGATGATACCTCATTTTTGTATTTATGCATTTGCAAACCTTAACAAGAGCTCTGTGCTCTGCATGTCCCATTTACATCTCTAAGGGTTCACCAAGAGGGTATTCAGGAATTCCAAGGTCTCCATGGCAATGATGTGGGTTGAGCATCTGTTCCCTCTGAATCAAAAGTGATGACCATATTTTGATTCTACTTGGCATTGATTATCTTTGGGTATAGTCACAGCCTAGTTGTTTATGAGATCTTCACACTCCACCAGGTTTTCCTCTATTCTTGGAGAAGTGGAGAGGTCATATTAATTGACAGGAAGAAAAAACAAAAGCTGCCTGCTTGAACACAAAAAAAAAAAGTGAGGATGACAAGAATTTGTAGACAAGATATGGTTATACCCTTGACTAAAAAAATAAAGAAATATTCAAATACCTTTAAGTTTTGACTTTGCAATCCTGCACTGACAGACGAGCAGTATCAGCAAGAATGAGTCACTTGCTAAATTTCCCATTCTTAAGGCATTCCATCCCCTTTTTCCTGTTTTTCAATAAAAGCCAGCTCTGCCACTCTGCAAACATTAACCTAATGTTCCAGGATACACTTTGCAGTGCATATCAGGGCATTTACACTACAGCTTCACCTGGCTGTACTCTCTCATAAGATCTGTGTTCTTGTAGTCTACAGTGTCATCTTGTACCATCTTAGTTAACACAGAATTAAACCACATGAATTTCCAGTGTAGGGAAGCTGTCAACGAATAATAAAGCAAATGTCATTAATCCACTGTAGACACTATTATTATTCAATTTGATGGAATGGAGAATTTTTCAAAGAAATCAAAGTAAATATTAGGTTTTTTGATGCAAAATATCCCCAGAGAAGAAGTTAACTGTAAAGTGTCAAACACCCAGCTCCACAAAAGAATTATATTATTTGCAATATGCTTATTTATTTCTTATTCTGTCCAATGTGTATGTGAAATTTTTCCCATGTCAATCCCACCAGCCCCTCCCGAGCAAACGTTGCACCCCAGCAATGTCCCATGGAGGGTCAGGAGCACATACACAGAAGGGTGACAGAAACTTCAGTCCTGTCACAGCTGTGGGAATGGGATTTGCTCCTGTGAGCCAGGGCCAGGTGAACACAGGGACACATGGCAGCTTCGGGAGCACATGGACAGTGGGTACAAGAACCTGGATAACAAATTGAGATTATCTTAGTCACTCCACTCCTAAATTTGGCTTACAAGCCCTCAGGAGAAGGGGCAATTTCAGGTGTTGGTGTGCAGCTTAGCTGGGCAAATGCAGCAAACTGTTCTCAGGGCTGCTCTGATCATGGGCTCTTGCTCTGGGAAACCTAAAGGAACACAACAAAGGCATTTAAAGCTCGAACATTGTGTATCAATGAGAAAATAAGTGCCTGTGGCCAGAATAATTTTATTCTTAGGCTGGCAACACCGGGTAATATTCTGTCTGAAAGAATTGCACAAAGGATTTTATTGGACTAATCGGGGCCCCTGGTGAACAGACCTAATTGTTAAACTGCCATGGAAACATCAGCACAGTTCCAGGTGATTGATAACTTTTGTTATTTTCAAAACACAGAGAATGGGCAGAAGGAAATATTTAGATAACAAAGAATGCATAATCTGTCATACCTTTAAAGAATGTTGTTCTTTTATGGAAATACTTTTATCCATAATCAGTGCAAAAAGCAAACCAGAAGCCATTTGCATGCTCTTCAGGCCTACTGTTTTTCCCTAAAACTGAAGGAAAAAAATATCCAGGACCTTTTATCACAGAGGACAAATAGAATAGCAAACAGGATGAAAGCAGAATTGCTGATGGGGATGGTTACACAGACGGTACCAGGGTTCAGTGTCCATATGTGGGCACGGTTACTCCAGGGGAAATCGGGAAGCAGAATATCAGCAAAGCCAGGGATAGCTCCTTTCACTGGCTCTGCATGGCTTCACTGGAATTACCGCAGATTCACACTGGTGGAGGAAATGGTTGGGAATTTGGATGGACAGTTTATGGATTTTGTTACCTAAAGCCTTCTGGACGATGACTGTCGCAAAAAAAGCACCCCTGGTTTTTGGGTCACAGCTGACATGTTAGAGCAGAGCAGCAGAGAGAGGGCTCTCAGTCAGGCATGAGAAATCCAGCACTGCTTACATGGGTGACCATGATCAGATTTATTGCCAATACAGTGAAGAAATAGTGCCAGTGCAGCCTGTGATAGCAGAGAGCTCTAACAGGTCTAGAGGGTGAGAAGAGAAGCAGGTTTGGCTGGGAATGCAGAGGTCTGCAGCCCTTGGCCTTGCAGAATGCACAGGCACAGAGCCCCTGGGGGGTTTTATTTCCCTGTGTGACAGTCTGAGTGCTTTTACCCATCCCAAAGGGACTGTCCCCTGTGGTCAGGCTGGATGTGTCCTGCAAGCATCCCTGCCGGGGCTGGGACCCACCCAGACCCTGCCTTCAGCCCTGGCACCCCAGTTTGCCCAGCTGGCCCAGTCCCCAGTGTTATTTCACTCCTTTTGTGCACCAAAGGCAACCAGCACAGCTCCCTGTCTCTGGAATATACTCATGGTTTGAACACCCAGGAAGTTCCTCCTGCAGCTCCACAGGGTGCTCTTTCCTTAGGACATTTCACATTTCAACCACAGACAATCCCAAGGGACAGGGGATGAGGTGGGGAGGGAGGGGACACACCTGATGACTCTCCCCACTGCCACACACATTGTGCTGTAATAAAAAGCAAGAATAACAGCCTTGTGGAGAATTTGAGTGAGAAACCTGCCGACTTCCTCCCAGTATCACCCAGAGGGTGTTATTTCCTCCCACAAGACACACCCTCCATTTGCCCCCAAGATGCTCCCCCTGTATTTTCTCCTCGCAGCCCAGCTGGGCACAGACAATAATGACATTTTCCCAAGGCCTCCCCATGCCAAAGCTGCTCCTTCAGAGGGGCAGGACCTTGCTGCAGGCTCCAGGGTTCCAGAGTGGGCTCCCAGCAGGTCCCATCCCCCCAGGGGGACCAGGGCAGGGCTCAGCATCACTGACATCCCCAGCCCTGTCCCACAGCCCCACTCCCTCTGCAACACCAACATCCAGCCCAGGATGTTCCCTAACCATTTATTCCCTCACATTCCAGATTCAGGGCATGCTCAAATCGCTACTTATCTGCTTAGATCTAGGAATACAAACATACCATTGAAATGTAAAATTCCCGAGCACAGGAACGGCAGCCCCGTGCCACATGATCTCCGCTGAGATTGCTGGAGAGTGAAAAAAAGCCAAACTCAAACTAAAGTCGGAAAGAAATAATTTCAAACAGAGCAACCTTTATCTCCATTTCATCTCACTGATGTGATGGAAAAAAGGCCTTTTATGAGGGAGGGATGATTCTAAAATTTTTGAAGGTTCATTTCAAAGGCTTTTTAACTGATTATCCAGAGCATCCCTTTGGTACAAAAAGCAAGCCAGAGTAATTTTTTCATCTCTTGAGATGACCATCCCCATTTGGACTATTCAGAAATGCCTTTCCCACTCAGTACTTCCTTTGCACTCACAGGTACCTCACAGGAGTGCAAGGACATGCAAATTAATTTGCAGACCAAAAAATATCCTGATTTTGAACTGACTTAAGAAATTCCAGATTGGTTCATTTAAAGTATTCCTATGGAATGAGGCAGCTCACGTATCTGAATATTGAGAAAATATTGAATTAATTAGTCACACTGATCAGGCTCAATGGAAGGCTGCTGTTCACTTCAGCTGAACATCATCACAACTATGTTAACACAAGAAACAGAAATCAAACAACAGAAACACAAAATCTGCTGTTTTCTGTTACACTTTCTCCAGCTATAGTATGTTCTACTAACTTGTTCCAGCTCTTGTCTGCTCCAATACAAAGAGGGAAAAAGGCTCTCCTGGTCCTACAGAACATGCACATGTTTTTGGAGAAGGTTCCTGCTTTCTCCCACCTTCCGTGCAGCCCTGCCCAGCTCCTTCAGTGCCTCAGTTTCAGGTGTTTAATATGTGCCAGGTGCCTAACAGCACTTTGGTACAGCTCTGAGGCGCTGCGCAGGGAACTGGGAAAAAATGAGGCATCCAGCTTCTACAGTAATGGGAATTTATAATAATGTACATTAAAGAGACAGGGCTGTACTGCTCCCCTTCAATTCACTTGGGCTCTGGATGAAAGCAATCTCTCAAGAAAAACTTGTTAGAGTGCCCTGCAATGCTGGAGCCTCTAAAGCCTGGCTATTAATTAAACTATTCATGTGCTCTTTCTCTGCTCCAATAGGGAGGTAAATAATCAGGTTAATGCTTGAGGAACCTCCTGTGAATAGCAGTGACTTTTTAACCTCCATCATTTTGTCTCTCGCCAATCCAGTATCATTTGCTCCTTTTTCCCTTCCTTTCTACCATTCACTAATCTCAGGCAATAGAAGGGCAAATTATCCTTTTCTTCTTTACTGTTGAGATGGACTTCAAAATTTATCCAGCTTGAATGCCACATTTTAATTTTTTTTTTCCAGAAACTTAAACCAGAAATTTAAACCAAGTTTATCTCTGTTCTCCATGCACAGGTATCCCTTAACACAGCACCAGTTCCTGAAAGGGACACTACTTTGACACATAACATTGTCATTTAAATGATTGGTGTATGTTTAAAAATCATTTATCGCCCAGGACCCAAACATAACACAAAACAAGTGATGAATATACAATTTATCCATACCATACCAAAGGGTAATCTATAAGTAAAATGATATCTACATATCTATAAGTAAAAAGATAACTGACTAAATGGTATTAACTTAGGGAAGAACATCTGCTTTTCTGTCAGAAAACAGAGTAAAGATGGGAGAAGGGAATTGGCAGGAGGGTGATTTTTTTTTTTTGTTTCTGGCCACGTAAAAGTTTGGCATGCAACACATTCCAAAGTCACGTCATCAGCAAAGAACACAGGCATCAGTCAGGAATATTTTTGAGAGGATAGCACATAAAATGAGACAGGCTCAGAGTAAAGGGTAATGAGGAATTGACCATTGTTCTGAAGTATCTGCTTAGGGACTATATAAATCCTCTTTATTGATCCATGTATTACAATGACAATTCCTACTCAAAAATTCAGGTTATTTATAGTCCCATAGATCTGCTTCAAGCTTAACACATATTTTTTACAAAACAAGATCTGAAAGTCCTTTTTCCTCAACTGTCAAGAGGAATTAATTTTGCAAGGGACTAGAAATTTTACCTCTAATCTTCACCTGCTGTGGCTGTGGTTCTAATGCCCTTCTTCATTTACACTTAGGAATGTGCTCTGTGTTCCTGTGAGCGAGCAAAATAGTCCTGCTCTGGTCCCCTGAGGATCCAGAACAACCCTTTCTGATAGAGCCGAGCTCCTTTAGGCTCCCCCTAAAGAGATATTTCCAGGAATACATCCAATGTCCCCACACAGACCCCAACACTGCTTTTCCCAGGAAGACATTCCAGCCTCACCTAGGGAAGGGAGCAACTACAAATCCTGGATTTGCTTAGAACTTGTGCCAGCAGGGAAGCAGGAATCAGGAGCTTCCCTCCAAACGCATTTTGTCTATGATTCTAAGGAAATATGAGAATGTTCTCTGGCATCAGGACCTGGGATGTTCAGAGCCTGCGGTGGATGCTATCCCCAGCTCAGTCAGTGCTGTCCACACTGTGTGTGTCACAGTGAAGGATTCATCTGCCATCAAATTCGCATTAAACTTGTGAATTCAGGGAAAATTTGGAGTTCTCCAGCTCTCTTTTACCATCATTAATAAGATCATCAGGATCACCACAGTTTTCTCCCTAATATATGTGCAAATCAGTGGTGATGCAAAATCCATTTGGTCTAGAAAACAGTCAGTACGAAAAAAAAAAATATTATGTTCTTTTACTGTTGGGAAATTCTACCAAATTGGATGAAAATAATTTCCTTACTTCATGCTGCTTATCTGAAATGGACCTGTCAGAGTGGTTCCTTTTTTAAACAAAAAGTCCACCTCGTATTTCCTCCCTTCAGTTTGCAATGGTAAAAGATGTGTTTAAATATCATCGAATCAGAGGGATGAAACACTGCAGCATCAGAAAGAGCTCCTGTGAGATGCCTGATTGTCTTTCACCCCCAGGTGAAAGGCAATCTGAAACAGGAAATTCTACTTAAGGCATAACCACACTGCCAGACATACATTATTGCTCAGATCATGGGACTGTGATGATGATTTTTTGCATCAAGAAAAAATAAAGTTATTTATGTTGCACATAGGACCAGTGAAGAAAATAGCTTGAGTAGATGTACAAGTTTTCTAAGAGTTATCCCTCAAAACCAAAAATGCTTGAGAACTATACAAACTGACCTAGCAGTCCTTTTTATAAAGGCTAGTGTCAGGGATTTAAATATCCACATTTAAATATCCATGTAAAATATCCATGTAGACACTTTTCCAAAATTTTTATAATTTCTTTGTCATTCTTTCTCATCCTACATACACATATACACCCTGTCTAATATTTATAGTGTATTTTTGAGAAAAAAATTCTGGGTTTTTATTCTTATTTATGCTGCTTTCTGCTCTGCTCCTCATCCCACAAACCACTCCACTCCCCATCTGATTTGGGGCTTTCTGCACAGACACTAAAAACAATTACACTCAGCCCCAGACTGCAGCAGAGATTGGATCACAAGTGACACTCTGTGTTAGCTGCTCACTCCCTTTCAGCTGCTGGCCATGATTTGAGCTCTCAGCAGCTGAGTGGCACAGCTCTGAGCTTTTCCAGCAGAATTGTGAGGCACTGGGTGCAGGCAGCAGAGTGCAGTGATGTATGAGCCTGCCAGAGGAACCGCGAGCTGCAAGTTTGAAACTTATTCTCTGTGCTGTGCCCTCAGAGAAAATCACTGCAGAGCACAGGGCCGTATTTTGCGTGTTTAAGTGTTAATTAAGTGGTGAATTTCACTCTGGTTCCCTGCACAGGGGAAGTTTCTACCCTTTGAGGCAGGTGAACTACTCACAGCAATATTTTTTTTTCTTTTCTCAGCTGTACCCCTTTTTTCCTCATTAGCTCTTCACCACTTCTAGAAACTTGTTTGAATGTTTTAACACCAAGTTTCTGGAATACAAACAACATTTTATAAGCATTTCCAAAATTTGAATTTCATCTTTTAAGGGAAGTTTTTTCAGTAAATATAAAAATTATTGGTAGGCACTTACCTGGAATGAGGTTAGATCAGCATGCATTGTATCACATCTGACTTAGCACCTCGCTGACTTTTCTGTGCCTCACCTAAAAGCAATCAGAAACAAAACCCAGAGATAGAGAAATCTCCCCCCACACCTGCAGCAGCTGGCACAGGGTGGGACCAGCCCATCAAGCCTTACCCAGCTTGTAAAAAGTGAATGCATCCAAACTCCCCATGAGGACCCCCAGTTCCCAAAATTCCTGGCAGAAACCAAATTGCCATCAAGTTCAATGATGAAAGGATCACTTGCAGCAATAATGTGTGTTCTCTTCATATGAATTATTTTCCTATGACTGGTGGTATATGCACTTGTTGCCACAAAAAAATCCACAAAACACACTGAAAATATGACTGGAAATGAAAATTAAAACTAGACAGAATAATTCTGAAAATTTAGGGAATTTTCTTCTTTTTTTAGATTTTAAATGTCTTTCTTTTTTCTTCCTATTCTCAACTATAAGTTGTTTTTTGGCAATAAAAGTCTTCACATCAATAAGTGCTCATTTGCCCATCATGAAGCATAAGGGGAAGTAAATTTTCAAAATTACTAGATTCTGTTTGTGTCACATTAGAGTTGCAAAAAACCCACTCACCTAATTCTTTTATACATTTTTAAGTGATAAGATATTTTCAGAAACAGAATCTGTAGGAAAACTTGAAAAATAGTTATTAAGGCAATCACAGGTTTGTAAGATAACACTTTTCCTCCCTCTCTGATACTAGCAGGCTGCCTGAAAGGGTTCTTACTAAAGTCTGAATTAAAACACTCTCAAACAAACTGCCACATGGACAAGAGCAGACACAATGCTAAATTTAATTAATTAATTAAGCCAAATCATTTGTGAGGATGGGACAGAAAGAAGAGAGTAATGGAGTCTTTTGTTTTGGTCAAATATTAGACTGGGTCTGGATAATCACGGGCTGAAAATTTCCTGATTTTTTTACTTTTTTGGTAAATTATGAAAACAGAAGCAGCAGATAATTATGACAGTCTAAATAAAGCCCCTTTGTCACCCACTGTTACTTTTATTTATGGAAGAAACATTATATAGAATAAACAGCTGCTGTTTCATGTGATAGAAGAGGGCTGGAAAATATCCATGAAAACCCTTCAGCACTAGGTGATTCACACCTGACCTTTTTTTCGCCAGGATTAATTCTATCTCCTGCGCCGTGCTGCAATGACATTTTACCCAACAATGCCCTGCCTTTATTTGGCAATTCTGGGTGGCCACAGCTGGAAGCAGCTCCCAGCTGGGCCTGCAGCAGCTGGAAGGAAGCCAGCGCTGACGGAGGGCTGGAGAAGATACCTTGAGACAAAGACCAAAGAATTCTCTGTCCCTCTGGAGGTGCCAGGCTCTTGGCCACCTTCCCCACCTGCCCTGGCAGAAATTCCTGCAGCATAGCCCTGTGCTGGAGAGCTGCACAGGAACCCTGGGGGGTGAGGGAGGAGGTCACACCCTCTGCCAAAATAATCTGGCGCTTACCTCTGACCTGAGACCTGAGACCTGCACCAGCACCGGGAATTCTGCCCTGAATTCTACTTGTTCATGTGATTTTAAGTAAAACACCCTATTTCTGCATCCCCATGATATTCTTCTTTTATAAAATACAGGAAACTTATCCCTCAGCAATGTCTAAAGAGGTATTCCCTTGCATATCTACCAGCACTGATATATCAGCATCTGAAAACAAGTCCAAAAGCAATCCCATCTGTGGCAGGAAATGTGAAACTGCTGGAGTTTATTTTAAAGGTGATTCAACTGGTTTTGTTGCTCCCAATTATATAAATAATATTTCAGTTAAAAAAATGCACATCTTTTGTTTTCATATTCATTGGCAAAACTGCCAGCTTGTGAGATTTGGCAGAATGAACTGTGTCAGTGCTGCCATCAGGGAACATTCCACCAACAAAGAAAGAAATGACAAAAAGACCCCCCCAACCACAAGACCTGTTTTATAATTCAAAAACAAGCTGTTATGACAGGCAGGGAATTGACTTTTTTTACTGTTAAATATTTTGAAAGTAAAAAAATCAAGGCTAGGCTTTGCCAGCCCAAAGAACCCAAGTGAGACCCAAGATGAAGACTCCAGAATCCTTTTGCCACCACCAGCTCTCGGTGCCTGCTGCCTTCCAGACTTCACAAATCAGAGCATTTCCGCAGGAGTAAAGGAAGAAATCTCTGAGCTCATCAGCCCCATGGAATGAGTCTGTATTGAGACTGTATGAACATCCCTGGCAGTATCCAAGGCCAGGAGGGACATTTGGGGCTTGGAGCAGCCTGGGACAGTGGAAGGTGTCCCTGCCCATGGTGGAAAATGATGATTTTTAATGTCCCTTCCAACCCCACCCATTTCATGGTTCTTTAGGTATCTACCACAAGATAATGGGCCTGTGACCTTCTGATGAACAGGAATTTGAGCTGTCAGTATGAAATGGAATTAGTATTTTGGGAGTGCAGAGATCAGTATCAGGAGAGGGTACCTCTGCTCCCACAGCAGAAATGCTTTCTCCTTTCATGGAAGGAAACAGGCAACCTCTACTCAGCCCTGCAATCCACCTGTGGTCTCACAGACCTCCTTCAAACAGGCGCCAGCAACAGTGGAAGGAGAAGAAAGGGAATTTCTCTGAAGAGAAGGCTGAAATTTCCACGTTGTTTATTTCACTGGATTAATGTTTGCAGTGGGGGGGGGGGGCGGGGGGGGGAAGAACAAAAAAAGAAGAGATGGTTATGTTGCAATGCTAATGAGCACATTTACAAGGCTCTGCCAGAAACTCTGTGCTTCAGCTCGCTTTTATTAGCCATTTTGGAAGATGTCTTAGTTGCAGTTGCACAAAAAGCATTGTCAGGACTTTTATATTTTCTCATTTAGAACACCATGACATTATTTGGAGAGGGTCTGGTTCTGCAGCACATAAGCCAGTATCAGTATTGTATAACACAGCAGCTAGACTCATTTTGCAGTGTGATTACAAAACCCATCATTGTGAATTATACAGCAAGTTAAATTGGTTTCCACCTTCTGCAAAGCCAGAATATTATCTTGCACAAATAGTGTATAAATGTAGAAATAATACAAGTCCAACTTATCTGAATGATAGAGCACAGAAAGCTTTCATTGCTCACTCCATCAGTACTTTCTATTTTCTGCTAATGACACGTGCTGTGGTCTGAAAGCAAACTAACAGCAGTGAATGGTCTCACTTTTTACTTTTTATATATATTTTTTTACTAGGCTGTAATTTACTAGGATAACCTGCCACTGCTAAAAACTTTTCAAAGCTGAAAAATAATTTTTTGAGCAACTTCTTTACATAGAATCATGGAATGGTTTGGGTGGGAAGGGACCTTAAAGGCCATGCAGTGCCACCCCTGCCACGGCAGGGACAGCTGCCACTGCCCCAGGCTGCTCCAAGCCCCAATGTCCAGCCTGGCCTTGGGCACTGCCAGGGATCCAGGGGCAGCCACAGCTTCTCTGGGCACCCTGGGCCAGGGCCTGCCCACCCTGCCAGGGAACAATTCCTAATTGCCAAGATCCCATCCAGCCCTGCCCTCTGGCACTGGCAAGCCATTCCCTGGCTCTTGGCACAGCAGTTCCAATGAACTTTTGATGAACTTTTCACTTTCTCTTGATCAGAAACACTTGTGAATGTCTGCTGCTAATGAACATTTCTATTATTTATATTTTTCTATTAATTAAAAAGCACCATCCTTAGCTTCAGATTTTTCAGCATAATTTAAATACAGAAACAGTTCTTTCATATGAGTAACTCCAGTGTTCAGTCTTCCCAAGGGAACTTGGTGAACCTCCCTACCCTGGGTGAGCTGCATTTCTCAGTCCCTGACCAGCTGAAAAAGAGCTGCACGTTCTTAATGAAGTTCCCAACCTTCTGTCCCCAGTGTCACTGCTCGGGATAGATGAAGTGGTGGGAGAGGAGCAGGCAAAGGAGCAGAAACAGCCAAACAGCTCCATTCAGACTGAAATTATATCCCACGGAAATCACGTACAGAAACAGGCTACCTGCCAAGGTTTCCTCCGGCTGGACAGACCTTGGAGAAGCTTTCTAAGCCCATTTATCCATTTCTAGAATTCCATGGCCACGCAGGCTGTTCAAAAAAATTGTCACACACATTTGTAGGTAGATGCAACTGCACGGATGTAGTAGAGCTGATTTATTTTTCCCTTTCTATTAAAATCAGCAGCTCCATCTCTAGCAGAGCTGTACAAATAGAGTTATTCCAAGCAGACTATTTTGCAGACATTCTGTCTGTTCTCCAGACTGAGAATTGTCACTGCTGCGCTGCCACGGAGCTGACGGGATTTGGAGTTGCCATAGTGTTAAATGTGTCTCCTGTGATCAGCAAATGCTGATTTAAATGAAAGTCTTGAGCCATTTTCTCTCCTCTGTATTTCACAGTCATTTCAAAGTCACCGTAGACAAAAAGGTGTAATGATACCAGGTAAAAAATGTATTTAAATGAGCTTGCCATTATCTGATTTCAAGGTCAGAGCACACAAACAGCCCCTGCTTTCAGCTGCTGTAAAGGACAGGACACTTTGAAGAGCTTCAGCCATCCAAGTTATATTTAATAATCATGTGCACTCACATTCCCTCCACAGTGCTTTCGTATTGGAATGCCTGAGCTGCATTTTGTGTCCTTACAATGCTCAGGCCAACACCTCTGAACTCCAGCACTCATGGGTGGCATGATTTACTGCAGCAGCTGAGATAAACCACGGGAGGCACAGCCAGGCCAGGATCAATGGGACTCTAAGGCACTTGGCATTTGTGAAAGATTTTGAGAATTTACTTCTCAAACTTAACACCATTAATATTTCTAATTTAATGCATTTTCCTTGTCACTTGCAATGAGTCAATCGCTAATTAAATGTTGTTGAAAAAGATGAATTACATTTTTACATGCTTAAAAAGTGTCGTTAATATGTCTAAATCTAGATGTGAAATGTGCAACAGTGTAATCTAATCCCCTAAATACTGTTGTTATCCAAAATAATCTTTTGCTGAGTTAATTTTATTGTCAAAAAAGGAGAAGTACTGAAAAACTGAACGAGTGACATCTAACCCTCTAATATGTATTGGTATAAATTTTATATTAAAATTCCATGGAATTACTTTGCAGAATTAATAATTTCCTTTTGGTGGGGAGGCAATGACACAAGAAACAGCACGTCTCTATCGACAGGTCAGAAACTCATTAGTTCTTTTTTTCCCCTTTGCATTGTAGCTATTGCTGTTTAAAAGCTGTAGAAATGCCCAATTTAGAGCTGTGCCCAGCAGTAGCAACTCCCATCTCTTTTTGACTGACAATGATGAGATTTCTGTCATGCTTTGCCTCTCCTACAGTGCCAGTGATGGGATTTTTTTCCTGGAAATCTTATTACTGAAGGCGCTGTCGTGGTCTCAGATGGAACTTTCAATCAGAAAGGCAATCAGAAGGTTTTCCATTTGTGAGTTTTCCTACAAAAGAGCTTTGCTAAACTCTCCAGCGTAGCCTCTAAGTCACAGGCAGAGCTGAGAGCCTTGCCCTGAACACTGCTGGGGCCCCAGACAACGCCGTGATCCACGCTCACAGCACCTTCCCTGGCTCCCAGGGCTGGGATGGACACAGAAATGGGCTCAGTTTTGAATCATTTTCCCATTTACACTGGAACTGGATCTGGCATGGCAGCTCAGAACACCCCAGCACTCGGAGCAAGTCATGAGTAAGAGCGTGTTTGGCTTTTATTGCGGTGTGTTACAGAAATATATTTGATTTCGTTGAAATCTCCAGGACTGCTTTTCCCACCCTTCACTCTTTACTTTTTTGTTTTGCCAAAATTTTTAGATGCAGTTACTCAGAAGCAGGGTTTTTTTTAATGCAGTGTAACTTAAATGTATTGGGTACTTAATGAATTTCAATTAAAATCTTTATAATACATATCAAAGTGGCGTTAATGTACTAGTTGCCCACGGACTACAGTCATTAAACCCAGTCGTGCTGCAGCTAAAGCAAAGTCAATGTTTCCATCTGAAATACAGGCAAAATTGGGGGTGATGCATGAAGAACTCTTCATTGCAGAACAAGTGTTCTTGAGGAATCAAAATCAGTGGGTTGTTTTAACTAGCAATTCTTTAAAAAATCATGGAAGGTTATTTTTCAGCATGGTGCAGTGAGTCAGACACTCATAACTCCTGTGCTCACAGGCTGCAGCAATCACTGTCAAAATTCTGCAATCACTGTCAAAAATAGTTTCAAATATTCTCCTTTTTGTTTTTTATTTTGTCTGTATTCAACTAATAAATAAAGGATTTTGAAGAAACTACATTCCTCAAAGAACTATGAAGTTATTCAGGCAGATTCTTTTCTGCAGTGCCCAGGTAAACCTGAAAAAAAAGCAGTAACAAGAGAAGTATTTATAAAAATATATTTCACAAAGTAGGAAACAATACAGGAGTTTCTCTGAATACAATACATGGAGTAAATAAACAAACAATAATATAGCTTCAAAACAAAGTAGAAAATTAAAATGATTTGCATGTAATACGTAGTTTTCTTATACAATTGCTACTTCTAAATGGCAAGTTTGCATTACAAATTGAGTACGCTTGCAGCTTCTAGTGTTCTTTCTCTGTGTGCAAGAGCCCTGGTGCATCACTATGAATATTATAGAAAAAAATGCTAATAACAGAAGCAGTAAAATTATGTACACACTGGTTCCTGCTCTAATACAGTGGAGAACTATAAGCATGTTTTTTTTTACTGTACTGTGTTATGTGTGGATTTCTAAAAGTCTATAGTTTAAATATTCACATGAACCAGTTTACTTCCAGCTGTTTGTGCTTGTATTAAAAACACCAGGTACTAGATTTATGAAGAAGATATAAAACTGTCAAAAGTTTTCTCTGGGAAAGTTTAATTCCTGCCAGCATTCTCTTAAAATTCAGCTACTGTAAATTGACAGGGAACTGCTTTAACCTGCAACAATTTGTCATTTTTCTTTTCAAAATGTACATGTATGAAACATTCATTATATATAGAAAAAAAAATCTAACTGATATAATTTAGTTTTCTTCATAATTTTGCTCTATAGATTATCAGTCTTAATAAATAAAAGCAGTAATGGACATCAATAAAATATTTATTTCAAAGATTAAACAAATAAATTCGATCTTTAGCAATAAAATCAGCAATTCTTTCATTTATGTAAGTCCATCCCATTTCACAGTTTTTTTCTTTCAGAAGACGAAGCACAGGATTGATCCTTCTTCTAGAAAAAAAGATCCTTTTGTGAAGCAAGGTTCTGCAGCCCTGCCTCTGAATCTCTACACATTAGCAGTATTTATCACCCATCACTGGAATGGATTAAGAACATGTGAATATTTTAAGGCTTGACACAATATTTAGAGATGATATTCAGTCTGTGGTTACGTGGCCAACAATTACTGTATGTACAATGGATGGTCACTGCACAGTAGGAGCCAGTAGGGATTGGCAATGCTATTTCTGCTCAGCATCGCTAAGAAGACCAAGGTATTGCTTTTAACATTTCTGTGGCGGGATCTTTGTTGGCAATGCAGAAACAAACCTTTAGCTTTACACATACTGGCAGGAGCTACTGTTCAACAGCAAATCCCTGCAAGTCCATTTCCTAAGAGAGCACCAATTTCTTTTTTGTTCTTTTCAATTCACTGAAGATAATCAAAGATCCAAATCTCCATCTTCAGAGTGGTCAAGTGAATATCAAATATCCAAAGACTTCTAGACACTCCACATACTTTACTTCACACTCCACAAGACTTAACCTCCTAACATATACTTTTTTTTGGTTCAACATTACAATGTAGTTGATTTTATAGATGACTGGCGCTAAACTTGCCTCTAAAACAAAAAGCCACATTAGTTTTAACTAACAGCAGTGGCCCTAGAATATTACATGATCATTAAGTCAACAGGGAGAAGTTTGTAATCCACTGTCAAGTTTCTTTGTCACTTTCTCCAACTGAGTAAAGTTCTCCAAGTCTTTTAAAGCGAGGACCCCATTCACTGAGGTAGTCAAAATTCTGATCTGAGTCTGATGTGGAGGACTCCAACGAGCTAAGGGAACCAGCCGCTGACCCCTTTCCTTCATAGCCATAAATCTGGATAGAGTCATATGGTGGAGCTGTGGGGTCATTATCAGCTTCATGAAGCCTCACATTAATAAATTCATCAACATCAACACCGTTAGGAACAGGTGCAAGACCCTGCCTGGGCATAAATTGAAGATCAGGCTTAATATCCTTACGAGGCAAAAATCCATTAATTCCATCCGGATTTTGCAAAGTTGCAATGTCAAACGCTTCCGTATCTTCCTCTCCACCTCCTTCATCATCATAGCGAATGATATTTTCCCTCACATCTTCGTCATCTTTGATGATCAGAGGCTCATTCTTGTGTCTTCTCAGTGTTACAAACAGCACCACAATGACTGCAAAGAGAGCACCACAAGCTGATTAGGCAAAACATTTCCAATCCAAACACAACATGGTGAGTGCAGCTGAGGAAGGGGACAGGTAGCTCTTTTTAAAATTGCAAGTAAGTAATAAGGGTGAAAAGCTGAAAGACCTATAGCCTCAACCCCATTCAGGTGATGGAAATTTGATCAGAAGCTCTGATTAGTCCTCTAGTCTTTGATTATCAGCTCGTGTTTACATCTGAAGCTCAATTTTATATAAGCATTAAGATTTCCCATTCTTCTAATTTTGAGCTCAACTTTTCCCTTTGGAAGTGAAGTCATGATATCATTATTCACATAGTCTGTAATGATCTACATTATGGATGGTGTTTTCCAAAATTAGAGGGTGTTTTTCTGAAAACATTGCCCTAATGGGAGAAGGAAACCAGTGTTTTTTCTACCTGTTGCAAGAGACTCATATAACTAAAAAGAGAGTGAGACAATAAGGAAGAAAGAGCTTAGCTCCATTTCAGAATCGTGGACAGATACATAAAAAACTCTAAATGGGTTACACTTGTTTTTGCAGCTTAATGCTGAAATCTCAGTTACTGATGTAAATCTCAGTTACAAAGTGAAGCTGCGAAGTGCAGAAATAGGACTCTCCTTTCACTGTTCTCTCCCTCACTCGCTTGATGTTGTATACAAATGTTGTATGTTTTATTAAAATATACCACACTGCTTATCTTGTAATGCTTTAGTGTCTCTTGTGCCATTACAACCCAGAATAAACTCATAATACAAATATACAAATATATCTATAACGGAAAGATAGAAAGCTCTAAGAA
Organism: Origma solitaria; assembly: GCA_013397895.1. Classification (NCBI taxonomy): domain Eukaryota; kingdom Metazoa; phylum Chordata; class Aves; order Passeriformes; family Acanthizidae; genus Origma; species Origma solitaria. Next base: position 89,047 of record VZRL01007054.1, read on the forward strand.
AGCATCCAAAGGAGGGAGCCGGGGCTGGGGAAGGGTCTGGAGGGGCCACCGGAGGAGGGGCTGAGGGCACTGGGGTGGTTCAGGGTCATCAGAGGAGCCCAGGGCAGAGCCCCAGGAGCTGCGGCTCCGATCTCTGCTCTGGGACAAGGACAGCACCAGGGAACAGCTGGAGCTGGGCCAGGGCAGGGGCAGGCTGGAGATGAGGGAAAAGTTCTGCTTCCCCCAGAGGGTGCTGGGCACTACCCAGGCTCCCCAGGGAATGGTGACATTCCCAAATCTGCCACAGCTCCAGGAGCCTTTGGGCAGCACTGCCAGGGATGGACAGGGTGGGATTGTTGGGGTGTCTGTGCAGGGACAGGAGCTGCATCCATGAGCTTGGGGGTCCTTCCAGCTCAGGACATTCAGTGTTCCATGATGCATACAAGTCTTAGAAGATACAACAGATCCACTTCCCATCACGAGTAGCACACACTGTGTTCATTTTGCCACTCAACACCCCGATCTGATTTTGTTTCCCATTTCACACCTGATTATTCTGTAACTTGTGGGCATAACTATTTCAGAACAGGGCTTTACTTTGCTTCTGTCCAGCTCTTAGGACAGACGGGGTCAGCCCTGACAGACCCTCCTGCGCTGGACTGTCCTTCCTGGGAGCCCTGCACCCCTGAGGACCCCAGGAACGAGGGGAGCTGTGCCCCGGGCCGTGCTGGGTACCCACCCAGCAGCAGGATGATGCAGGCCAGGATGGCGATCAGGGCTCCCATGCTGAGCCCGATGGGCAGCACGTAGGCCTCCACGTTGCAGGACTGCACGATGCCGTCGCTGCTGCAGCCACACACACGGATGGTCAGCGTGCTGGTGCTGCTCATGGGCGGCGTGCCGCTGTCGCTGATGACGATGGGCAGCAGGTACACCTCCTGCTTCTGCCGGCTGAACGCGCTGTGCTTGGCCAGGATGCTCAGGGTGTTATCTGCAAAAGGCAAAATTCGCAGGTATCAGCACATGGAACTGCTAAACCCACAGCTCTTCCTCAGAGTTCAGGAAACCTCAACACAGACGTGCCGTGATCTCCTTGTGCCAGCAGCACATGGCACAGAAATCCCTCCCCTTCCTGTCCAGGTGCCTGAAGAAGTGCAACATCTGCATTTTCTTGTGTTGATGCCTGGGATTTTAGGTTCTGTATTTTTTGTGTATTCATAGTTTTAGTGTGTGGCTCTGGACTCCACATAGAATGCTAAAACTTCTGTTCCCAGCATTTTTTAGACAAAACAAGTCCTCTAAGTTGGAAATCCGAGGACACTTCACTGCCTCAGGGCTTCAAAATATGTAACCAACAGTGAATTGGGGGAAACAAACTTGCAGTAATTGACATCATCATCTGAAGCTGTAATTGGAGGATTAAAGCTCGATATGTTAATGGACAAAACTTATAAAGTATGAAAAACTCGTGACTCATTGTCCATTTTTGGGTGTCACCTCTTGAGTAGGCTTTGTCTGCCCTGAATGCACCTTGAAGGCCTTCAATAAATTTAACTTGCTATTCTCTTAACTTTGTCTAGCCTCTGTTTTAGCTAAGCCTGTTCAGGCATCACTGTCACATGGTAAGATGGTGATGATGGTGGTGGCAATCCCTTATTTCTCCTCTGGTGACACTATCATAAAAATCCAGCCAGTAAAACAAGAGAGAAATGAGATGCTAAAGTAACCCAAACTTAAAGAACATTCATCAATTAACACAAATGTTCCCTGCCTTAAAACAACAAATTGCACATTTTCCACTGCTATAAAAGGTTCTTTTTTATATAAAGACAAAAGAAAAGGTAAATGCATTAAAAGTTGTAGGCCTAATTTTCAACAATCTAAATATTTATTGGGCCTCAATGATGAAAACAGAGCAACACAGGCTGTATCTCCCATGGAGGCAGTCAGGAAATGAGTCTAGGACATTCTTACCTCTGCACACATATGCAGAAAGTTTATTTTAAAAATATCTGATTGCATAGCATCCTACCCAGCCATAGAGTTACACAGTTATATCTCTCATCAGTTCTCAGTTCACCATCAAATGAATGGTGATTTTACTTAGGGTATTCATACAGATTTTATTCTGTATATTTATAAGAATTACAGATTCTAGCCAGTTATGAACACACCACTGTCATATATCAATTATCTTTTATGCATCAGACTGCTCAGTTATAAATCATGATTAGTGGCATGTCAAATACGTAAAAAAATCTGACTTATTTATATACTTGAATATTCTGTAACTTTTAACTGCTTTATTCAGTGGAATAAAATAGTAATTCAATATTAGGAATTATACTAATGAAGTGTATGTTGACTTGCACCAGTTTGCTGCTTGTGTTTTGTTTGATAAAAAGATTCTGAGGCACACAGAACAGGAATGTGTGAGCGTGTGCTGCCGTGGCATCCAATGACAATTTAAAATCAAAGCTGCACATCTTGTTTGGAAGAAGGAGTTAAGGTTCATTTTCCTGATGCATCATGAACGAGAGAAAGCCTCATGATATTTTATGCTCTAAAATGGGCACGTGCAATGCTGAATGTCATTCCATGGAAGGAAAGAAAATACCGGGAGTGCTCATATGACAATAGGCTCCTTCTGAAGGTCAGGTCTCTTCTCACCCACACATTCTGTGATTCTATGATTTTCTGCCCCTTCCACAGCAGAATCACCTACCAATCACAGTCACTTGGCCTAGAGAGGTCCTTACTATAAATTATATTGCAGGTGATGTAACCATTTCAGCATTTTTCACACATTTAGAGTATGCAACACATGAAGGTTAATCTAAAAATTAACTCCTCCATAAAGCAGAATAAATATGGTCACTTTGCAGAACTAAAAGTATTCCTAAGAGTTTTTTCTCCCCCAACCAGAAATCCTGAGTTTTCATCTATTCCAGCTGGAAACAGTCACATCAAAACTGATGGCACCCTGGAGCTGAATAAATAGTCTAGTTCTTCCTCGTGCCCTTTTTAAAATGAAAGGAAGCATATGTGTTTACTGAAGACAAATTTCAGGTATAAGCTCTTAAGAATTCTGACAACTCAAATACGACCACAGTCCTGATGGCACCCAGTGTCACATGTGCCACTGTGCTGCAGTGGGAAAGCCACGTGTGTTTGAGGCCACTCATTAACAAACATTTACAAGTGAACAAAGCCTGCACTCCTCCTTTGGGTGTGTCAGAGGTGGTAACACACTCGTGTTCAAGTCAAACCACTCCCAGTGCCACCCTTGTCCTCTGAAGGGAGAAAGGGAGAAGTTATGTTGGGAAAATAATCCTGTAGCTCAGTTTCCCTGGGTGTATATAGCTTTACCAAAGCAAGAGTGATTATTGTGATGTGTAAAAGGCACCTTTTTTATCTGATAGCCATCTTTTCCCTCTTGGCAGCCCTCCCTGTTTTCAAGTACTGGAAAATACATTCATCTGTCCATTGACATTCTCCCACAAAATTAAAAACATACCAGCCTAAGTTGCATCCTTAATTGTTTTGCTTTAACCTTTCAAAAGAGAAAAGAGCTACGTGGTGCTCAATTTCCAGCTCTTTCTGGGTTTGAGACAAATCCCACTCAGAAGTGTCACATCTGTAGTCACTTATTCCAAACTCCAGAGACTTTTACGGTTCTGTGACACAGTGCTCTACAATCTGAATTGACAGAGGCTGTTCCTTCCTGTGAAGCTGCTGCAGGCCCTCCCTGCCCGAGCTGGAGCACAGCACTGACGTGCTGAGCCCAACAGCCCTGCGCTCTGCAGATGTGCAAAGGAGGGAAGGCACCTGCTTTAGGGAGAAACAAAAAAACCAGCTGAACTTGTTGGGAGCAGCTTCAGATCCCTTCCACCCTCCTGAGACACTGACATCCTGTCTGGTGCTGAAAATTCCAATAAGCCAAAATCAGAGTAGAACTGAGTGAAAAAGGAAGGGTGTACTCTAAAGAGACAGATAGAAGGGGGCAGAAAATGTGAGAGGAAGGAGGAGAGATAGAGAAAATAAAGTGCCCATCAGTGGAGCTTGCTGAATATAAGAAACCACCTGGTACCAACAAGGATTATCAATTCAAGTTCAGAAGAAATGAGAGAAAGCAAAAGACATGCAAGATATTTGGGATATTTCACTGTTAGTTAAGTGCAAAATGAGTTGCAATGGCTGGACAGCCAGAACTACTCAGAAGAGATGTCAAACAAACAGAAGAGAGTTACTTTCTTTTCTTACAGATGGCTTGGGGTTTTTGTTGTTAGTTGGGGTTTTTTGTTTGTTTGTTTTCTTGGTTTTTGTTAGAATCTGCTATGTTTGACTAGAAGTGAACATGTTATGCCTGGAAAGAAAAGAAACTGGCAAGCAGAAAAAATAGAAGCAAAATGAAATGACCAAATTGTTTTGCCAGTGGGTGGCAAGTCCTCCACTTGACTTAAGGATTTTGTTTAGCAATAAATTCTTTCCCTTTCATTGCTCAGTCTTAAAATAAATATACCTTGGTGTTGCTGGAGATGTGGCTCTTGAGTGAAGAACAATGACTCCCTAGCTGACATAGAACTTGAAAATAAATCCTAGCAGCTGATCAGCAATAAACTCAATTTATCTGATTTGCTTTCTCCTTGCTGTGGACATTCCCCTCTCCTGTAGCTGGCAAAGCAGCAGGAATCTCCTCCAGGAACAACCTCCAGCACTGCTGCATGAATGAACTTGGCAGCAGCAGAGGGACACTTACCTTGCACTCACTCCCAGTGACCCACTGACCCTTCATGATAGAGCTGGTCGGGTTGTTTATTCATTTATTCATGCTACTTTTAGCCAAACAAGGAAAATCCTGTGCAGAAAACCCCAAAGCTGTCTGTTCATACAGCTCGGAGCTACCTGCCACAGGCAGAGACACACGGAGCGTGTGCCTCCATCCAGTGAGGCACATCCAGGAGGTGCCTGCACATTCTCCATCAGGGTGAGTGTCCTGGAATTCTGTGGAGATTCTCCAGGAAACTTCCTGGAGAAGTTCATGGAAATGCCTGAGCCCTATGCAATACTCTCTCTCTTCCTGGTGATGTTCCAGCTCCCCAGCAGGGACCAGGAGCTGCAGGCTGTCCTGCAGGCTTTAGGAATGGTGCAAGGTCTTTGGAATCACCTCAGCACCCGTGTCAGGCCACAGAAACACAACTGGGAATGCACAACTGCAGCTCAGGGCTGGAGATCACTTTTTCCTTTTTCAAACATAAACCACTCCTCGCTCAGCTCACTGGCTCACTCTCTGTTTCTGAAGTTTACAAGCAGATTTTTGAAACAACTGTGAAAGAGGCTGCTTTGGGAATATCTCCCTCACACCTGGAACAAAGAATGACAGTGCAGAAGGTCTTTAAAAGATGTCCAGTGTGATTTCTAGACAAAGGCAGTTTGCATAACAACAACAATTACCACAGGGCCAAGTGCTTTCTGCAGATTCCCCAGATGTCCTCTAATCTCCCAGATCTTTTTTGAGACTCTTCGAGGAAAGATTTTGAGAAAATGGAAATGCAATCATTTTAATACAGAGCTACTTCTGGATTTGCTGGACATGAGTGACTTTAACGGCATCGACAGCAGTCAGGATGTGAAATTACCAGGCAGGAGTCAACTCCTTCCTCTCCCACTCTGTGCAAGAATGCATGTTGCAATTCTAAGCCAGACAATAAAACAAGAGAACAAAAGTAAAAACCAGAAGCAGTGAGTTTGCATCTAAATGTCATTTTCTGAGCACAGGTTATTGCAATGTTTTAATTCCTTTGCAGTCTCTAATATGTTGAGATCAGTGGAGTTCCCTGCTGTGCAACCTTACCCCTACAGAACTCTGCCTTTCCTTTTCTATCCCTTTCATAACGTCCTCAGAAAGATCAAATAATTAATGGTATTAAGGACTTTGTGTTAGATGTCATTATCTATGCTGGATGTATTACTTATGTGAAGAAAGAATTTTAATTGGAAACTACAGCTGGAAACACCAGGATGACAGAAATGTATGTTTCTTCCTGTTTATTAGAGCTCTCTTTTTGTGTACATTTGTAAATCTCAAGCAGATTCGCTGTACAACAGAGTTCTTTGACACAAGTAAAAGAGCAGCAAGAATATCCTTACTGTGACACTCCCTGCTTTTTTTGATAAGGAAAAGACAGCGACAGCTCATTCATTTCCAATCTCAGTTCAAAAGTAGCATCTATTCTTAAATAAAAACCCCAAACTTGAAATAACTGAGCAATTCGGTTATTACCATCAAGATTTCATTGGAAACCAGCAAAATATAGGCAGAAAAGCAGAGCACATGACATCTGAAGGAATGTGAACTCTAGAACATTTAGCAACCAGCTGCAAAGGCACTGGAAGGGAACATTCAAGAGAATGCTGATGCCATTTCAGCTTTGCATAACCATTAATAACCATAATTAATATGCATGTGCCTCCTGTAATAGTGAATATTCAGTAGTGGAGACCTTACAATGTCAAACACAGATTTTTAAAAGATCATTGCTAACGCTGGTGTTTCTGTTTCTCTTCAGAATTCAAACCCAATGACACAGAAATGCTGAAATATAGGGAAGATTCCAATCCCCTTTTCAGAGCCTGAAAACCAATAAAGTTGTCAAGACACACAGAGTTCTCTCCAAGCAATACCTTAATCATTATTCTTTTGAATATTTTCTCAATAACACTTGCTTTTCACAAAAAGATTTACAGGTAACACCTCTTTAGATTGGCAGGATTGCACTGCAGAAACAAACCCAGCGAGTGCAGACCCAACAAGTCACTGCCACAGTCCCACATTTGGAAACTCTCAAACTCAGTTGTTTTGAAACCTCTCTTTTTCATTTTTGCCATCACAAAATCCCTGGGAAAGAACAATCCTGATCTCCTTTCTGATCCACCACAAGAACCAGAAGCGCCAACTCCAAGCACACCCTCATCCATGTCCACCTTGTAAAAACCACTGCTCACAAACAGGCCCTGAGCTCAAAAACTGATTTATTTGTTTCACACTCTGCTTTAGTACAAGTTGGAAGCATCAGTCTCCTGCTTCCAAACGAATGCTATTAAAATGCTTTATGAGAAACACCCATTTAAGACAGTTGTTTTTTGTTTCTGCCTGAGGCTGAAACACATTTTAAAGGAATATTTGATTAAAAGGCTACAATCGTGAGTTTCTATGTTACAAGTTTAGCAATAGTTAGTAGCTGAAAAATGATCTATTTCTTCATTAGAATTGCAAACGATTTTGTTTTGTGATTAAACTCAGTGTTTTCAGCATGGCTGTATTTATGCACACCAAATCCATTTTTATGATATCATATATTTTTATATATATATATACACACATCTGTGCCAAGTGTAATATTCCACGTGTACCAGGCCTTCTTTGATGACTGTCTCAGACAAAATCCTCTTGAGCAGCAGTTTAGAAGAAAAAGGACCTTTTGCCTAATCTGTTGTAGGCCTAGAAGCAGGCCATACATACATACCAAATCTGCATGGTAAAGGTAAAAAATGTTCTATTCAAATAGAAGGCTTACGAAATCATCAGAAAATAAAGAGAGGCCATTTTTGCAGTATGCTCTTTCTGATTTATGATGGCCAAACCATGCATCCACAGGTATTCCAAACTGACCTGCTTTTCAGAAATGTCAGAAATTTGTGGTGTCTTCAAAAAAAGCAGATTGATGACTGCTATCAAATCTGACAGCAGACACCAGGTTCAGAAGAAAAAATGTTTTTGCTATAAAAATTCATCTGACTGATCAAACTGTCTCTCCTGCCCCATAGCAAGGACTGTGTGGCATATTTAATGGCAATTCACAAAACATTCCTATGACAAATTTACAGATACTTGAATGATTTTGTTTTTTTCCTAAGCCTGGAGTTTCTGCAATCCCTTAAAACACCAATAAGAACACAGGGAGGAAAAAAGTATTTAATGTGAAAAAATATACTGGTAGAAGAATAATTGGAAAATGTCACATATTTTGTATCTCTGATTATTTTTTCTCTTTACCAGTTGGCTTAAATAATAATAGTTTATGCCAGAACTGAACAGCTGAATCAACTAATGAATAAAAAAACCTAAACACATTTCTGTGTAGTCCTTTGCAGAAATAAAAAGTACTGCTGGGAATTTTGAATCATGAGCAAAGTAATATTTAATCATGTATACATCATTCTCATATGTTAAAATTTCTTGGAAAGGGGAGTAATTATGTTAGTACTACTGTGTAATACAGAACTTATAGTAAATAAATTCTTGACAGAAGGAAATAAAAAGCCAGACAAATTAACAGCAAAGTGATGATGAATAAGCATTTCCTCCTACCTTTTTCCTTTGAAAAATGTGAACTTTAGATAATAGTCTGTATAATTTCTAGTTCTATTCCTTTGGAAAAGTCTGAACTTTAGATAATTGTCTCTTAAGTATTCTAAAACTTTCCTTTGACCTTTAGGCCAGCAGAGCTATAATCAAACATAACTATATGGTCCCTTGCAGTCTAGCAACAACTCTTGTATTTTGTACCTTGGTTTTTTAACTCATTGAAGAGAGGACTGAAAACCCCTGCTGAAGAAATAATGATGTACAAGTCTGAAATAATACCAGTTTTATTGTTAACGGGGTAGAGAAATAATTAGGACATAGTACCTCTCTCTCTTTTTAATTTACAGTCACACAGAGCAAGCCAAAGCAGGAAATTTTGGGTTCTGGATCTGTTTAAGCTCCACCTTGTCTGAGCTGCACCCACCACATCTGCCAGAACCTCACTCACCCTGGTTTGTCCATTTATCTCTTCCAATCCCCTGGTGCCACCGAGGATTGACATTCCCAGGATGGGAAGCAAATCCAGGCCAGAGAGGATATGAGAGATGCTAGAACAGCACTGGCTTTTGCCTCTCCTTTTTCTCCTCTGCATTCAAGCAGCCAGTCACAAAGTTGTTTACTAATAATGCCATTGCTTTGACATGCTTTGCTTTATTCGGATCACATCACTACATGGCATGTGCATTGAATGGTACATCTGTAAAGCGTAAGAATTAATGCAGGTTGCCAAGCCCTGGTTTAGAAAGAGAGATGAAATGGCTGTCAAATGTGCTCAGCATTAAAAATACATTATTAACACAGCAATTTGCATAGACTGATGGATCATTTTTGAAATCTACATATTCTAGTTAATTCTATTCTCTTGTTATTTTAACCAAAAACTTTCAGAAAGTGATACTGTGTTTTACAGTGCTTTGATAAAATAATGCCTATATTTTGCATTTGAACCAAGAACTTTCCAGCACTGCATTATCAGATTCCAACAAAAATGCTGCAAGGATAAATAAAAAAAGCCAAGATATCCCAAGGCTGTGCCATCTGTTTTTCTCTGGAGGGATAATGGATTCTCAGTCTTTCTATGAATACCTACTTCCAAATGCAGTGTGGGAGGAGAAGCTGGTGGCAGACAGGTACCTGAGCCCCGCAGGCCACAGCGACAGGTACAGCTTTAAATATTACACTGACTGTGTGTTCTGTTCAGTGTAAAGATAAATCTCCATCAGGTTCACTGAAACTCATGGTGCTTGTGGTAGGTGATGGAGAAGTTCCCAGAATTCTCTCCCATGTTCGTTACCTTCCTCACTGCACACACATCCTCCAATTCTTACATCAGCAACTCCTAGGTCTGGGAAAGTTCACGGATTTCGTGACTACGAAGACAATCGCAGATGTTTGAAGGGAATCTTTCTTTCTACAATGAAAACTCTGACTATCACAGGAAGAAACATAAAACTTAAGTAGGAACCTTTTGGGTTTTAAATGTGATGCGTTCTTGGCATTTAAGCAACCTAACATCCCCTTCTACATCCCATGATAATCACCTTTCCTATTCTGTGTTGAACATATACAGGCACTTGGTGAGAATTTAAAACACTTTGTCAGTAAATCATAAACCAGCTCTTAAGAACTAAATCTGTAATCAGACCTATCAACCATGCTGAAATCTTGTTGTAACACTAAAAGCCAAATTCCAGCCCTCCCAGGGTATTTCTATTATGCCACTTACTCTTTACATAATGTTCACTTTGAAATACAGCAGCAGAAAGCAACCACCAGACTATAGAAACAGCAACCAGCATTTATTGGAATGCTGCCTATTTGTACTGGTGTAATAAAGGTCTTGTCAGCACTTCCATTACAAAATGCCAATTTTCAGAGGTTTATAACTCTGACATAACAACTTCCTATGAAAAGAAATTTAGAATGTGTACTCAGTGCCAAAGACCATTGAAAGTTAAATACAACTTACGTTGGCTGGGGCATTTTAAGTCAGAAAATAAATTAAAAACAATTCTGACTTAACATTTTCTTGAGCTGGTGCCACTGAAGAAAAAAATACAGCTTTGATTGTAAAAAGTGCCAGGTCCTGCAGTTCTTATACACGCAGAAGTCCCTTGAAGTTCCCTGAGAATAATTTCTGTGAGAGCCCTGAAAGGAGTGTCATTATACATTTTTGTAAATGTCATCAAGAGTTATATTAGCTTTTTGTAATGTGAGAGACTGAAACGCTATGGTGTAACATTGCCCCTGGGCACACAGGCAGCATGGTAATGACTTTGGGAAGACATTCTGATATGCAGATTTCATATAACAATAACAATTTGTTATCATCAGGCCATTAATGGCAGTCATTTATACCTCTGGCTCACACCCAAAGGATTCACACGATGCCTTATTACATGCACACCTCTCACTGAGGATGTGATTCCCACAGGGAAAACTGATGGCCTTTTGAAATGCAGGGAAGAGCAAAAGGCATCCAGAGAAGGAATTCCAGTGACTGAAAAGAAACAATTACCCATCTACAGAGTGGAATAGCTTGAAAACGTTTTCAAATGCTGCATCCCAGATACTCTCTGGAATGCTTCTGCAAACATTACATGGAGAAAATTTGGAATAGCCACAGGTTCCAGATGGGGATACACAGCTGGATTAGGGAGGATCAAAGCAGGAACATATATGCATCTGAATTTATATTCCAAGCCCAGGACACACTGCGAGACCCCAACTTTGCTCTGTCCATTGTGTGACACAACACAGAACTTGGAAAGAAGGAGCCAGGGAAAGATGGCAGCACTTGGATTCTGCCTCACCACCACAGAGATATTACAAAGTCAATGTTAAGATTGGTGAATAGATGAAACTACAGCACCCGTTCAGAAGTTTTAGAGCTCTCAAGGAATCACAGGATGAGTGAGGTTGGAAGGCACCTCCAGAGGTCACCTGGTCCAACCCTGGCTCAGTACAGCTACCCAGAGCCCAGGACCTTGTCCACATGGCTTTTGAGTATCTCCAAGGATGGGAGTTCTAACAATAGTAAAACAGTTGTATTCACAACTGAAATGTAAATGTGACAAAACAAAAACCATCATATTCATTCTTTCTCTTCATCCCAAGCAGAGAAGCTATGAGGTATAAATATATAAAGAATCTGTAAGCTAAGGTAACACCTTGCAAATGGTTTCTTGTTGTCTTCTAATTTGTGATGAAGAGTCTGATAAAGTACAAGTGAAGTGCTTAGACAGAAGCTGCAATAAAAATACAAAGCATGATCACATAAAAATATTAGAAGAGATCGAGATTCTGCTAGCAAAGGAAAATACATCTCAATATGCAAAAAAGACCTCTGTGATCATGAAGAAAAAATATATAAAGTCAAAAAGGTGAACAGAAAAAAAACCAGCAGGTTTTTTGAGAAAGTCCTTTCCGGGTAAAAAACCAAAAAAGAAAAGAAAAAAGATTTAAGAAAAATAATTTTAGTTTAGAAAAAGCTAAGTTCTATATATAAATTTTTGAAGCAAGTGGTTCTGCAAGACAGACTGCATTAGAACTCTATAAAGTTTTTACCAACTACATCTTTTGATCTTGCCTGTTAACAGAAGAAAGGCACAAAACAAGAGAAAGTTGATTTGTCATAAAGTTTTTCTCATTTAAAAATAGAAAGTATTAATACAAAGAAGCTGCAACAATGTGGAATAGATAAAGATGATACAGAAGGAGATGTGTGGTGCAGAACTGAGCCTGCCTCTCTCTGTATTCAGTATTGCAGCTTCTGCTGGACCACAGGGCCTCAGCTGCAGCTGCCATCACACTGGGCTCCAGCATCTCCTGCCTGAGCTGACAAGGAACTTCTACATGTTTCCCACCTGGGACTTTCAGAAGAACCCAAAAAAACCCTTACACCACTAGTGAAAATCTCAGTCTTTACCAGCCCCTGGGAACTGCTCATAGCAGGGTTTGCGCGCCACAACCCCAACACACTGATTAAATAATTTGTCCAAATTCATCCAGGAAACCCTGAGCCAAGCTAAACAAAAGTGTTCCAAACTCCAGCACAATTCCTCAATCAAAAATCCATCACTCATCCAGAGTGCTCTGAGATCAGAAGGTCCTAATCTTGGCTGGGGGAACACGGCATAGTTTACAGGAGGGTCACATATAATGGATGAAAATGTTATAGAAAGTGACAGCACAGAGCTAAGCAAGGTTAGGGAGTGACAAGTTGAAAAAGGCTACATGAATTCCTTTCGTTTTATTTTTTATTATTTCCAATAACTTAAATTTTAGCTTCAGTTTTAGGTTAGACTGAATGAAAGTTTCGCAACACAGCACAAACAAAACCAAAAGGTTTTATGTGTGTTTTTGAAAGTGATGTGAAATTGTTATGGCATTAAAGAGAAGAAAACATTCAGTGCTCATGTTCAAGACAGCCCAACATTCTTAGAACTGAGAACTTTCATCAGCATTCGGAGATTACAGATGGTGCTCCTTTTAAGGCTTATGACTTCAACACCAAACTCTACTCAAAACCACCAAGAGGACTTCATTCCTGACTTAGCCCTTCTTATGGAGTCAGATGGATGGAAAATCCCCAAACTACAGAGCTGCAGCTCCTGTTCAGGAACGTACACAGTCCTGAGCCTGCAGCCAGAGTGGCGTTTGCTGGTCTGAGCCACAGTGAGCCAGGCCAGGCTGGGGCTCTGCCTTTGCTCTCTGAGCACGGGCAGGCAGCTCCCACAGCTCCCTGATTCCTGCTCTCCTCCACATCCAGCAGTTACCTTCGCAGGACCCCACGAGCTCTTCCTCTTCAGCACCATCAAGCAGACATCTGGTCCTTTTCTTCAAGTTCTATTTATCTCTCCCTAACAAGCTGCCTTATTATCTCACTTCAAACAGGGGCCCATCTTCACTCCCTCTCTAATCAGTGCTGATTACCAAGTGTGCACATCCTATCATTTTAGGCTATGCAAACTCTCTCCCCAGACTAGACAGGTCAACTGATGCATTTCATTTATTTGCTACATTTGGCTCAGTGCGTAAGATCTTTGCGTTCAGTCAGATCATGTATTCTACCTCTTCCCTGCCCTCTGAATGGATTGCCTTCCAGGCAGATTTATTATATAAATATTACATGTTAATAATTACATAAATATATCACTAATTACTGGCTGCTTGCCAAATAAAATACATCCTAATTAGACAGAATTAAATGAAGACTAACAAAGTGACATATTTTACAACAAGACCACTCATAAAAATTACAAAATCAGGAGTTGATGGTAAAATAACCTAAGTGGCACAAAAAACTCCAACCAACTAAAAAAAAAGCTTTGTCCCCCTTATTCTCTAAAGCTTGATGTCAGAAGCTGCGGCAAAAAAATCATTAAAAATTTCGTGTTTCTTTCAGTGTGTCACTTGCTGTGACAGAGAAATACAACCTCTTCCTAAACAGTCATCTTCTCAAAATGAGTAACAAGGAAATAAAAGGGTGTGTAAAATATAAAATACAAACATATTCCATATAAAATATGGAACAAGTCTGAGCACACCAGCCAGGTTCAGGAGAATGCAGAGACAGAGTTCACACAATAATCAATGTCATGGTCACCCTGTAGGAGGAATGACTGATTCCAACAGCAACTCCTTCGTTGTGTAAAACACTTGTGGAACTGATTCAAAACAAGATGCAAATTGGAACACGACCTTAGCCTTTTAAACTCTCATTATAATGTCAGTTGTGTAATAGTTAATCAGATAAGCCTTAAGGCTAAGTGTGAAAAATTAATACCTTCTATTTTTGATGGAGGATCCATGTGCAAACAGTCTGATATAATGACAAAAGGAGATTTTTCATAATCAAAGGAAAAGTTAACAGTTAACATGTGATGATTCCAGCTTAAATTGTTTTCAGTCTTAGCTTATTTAGAGTCCTCCTCTAGTGCTGGTGGTCTTTTAATCTTTAGTGCAACTGAAAGCTTAAAATGAGACTCCTACCTAGTTTCTTATTAATTGACAAAAGTGCAAATAGAGCAACTAATATATTAGTTCCTCCTCAACAGTCTGTATTTAAGATATGACAAAACAAAGAGATATTCCATAATGAGAGCAACCAATAAATTTGCCCATTAATAAAAAAAAAGAAAAAAGAAAAAAAGAAAAAGAATCATATGCCATTTCTACCAATCAGGTACTTAGGGAGAAAACCCAAACATTCAAAACAAAACAAAAGCTAACCATGAGGTAAAACCAGAGGAACTTCTTAGATGCAATGTGACTCTGCTAGGTAATATATTGAGGTGGTGATGGGGCAGAGGCTTTACCACAACCTTTGGCCCCAGGACATCATTCCTCCTACTCAGTGAATTAAACTCATTTCCAGGAAATCAAACATAGTCAGTGCATTCATTGTCCATGAACATTTCCACCACAGAAACTGCTTTTTGCAGAAAATCAGGAGGAATTAGATGTACCCATCAAGCCAGAAGTGGTACTTAGAAATCTCTTAACTCTTTCAGAAGGTAGTTGATTAAAAATGTAGAAATTTATCTCCAAATATTATATATTCACTTAGCTATAAATACTACTATGAAATATTTCTAAATCCTAGAATATAATCATGGGTGCTGTGAGTTTTTAAGGAGTTATGTTTTCAGAGCACTTAGGGAACCTTTGATTGAAGGTTGGTGGAGCAATGTTTTACATATCATTGTTCTGCATTGCTCCCGCCTGTTGATAAATCCCAAGGAAATGCTACTGCAGATCTTAGTGCCGTGAGTGGAGAAGTTTACACTCAGTTAAGAACACCACCTTTCTGCCTGTTAAACTGGTCAGTTTTGAGACCCTGATTTATTGTCTATTTTCCCATTATGTGTCTGAAATTAAGTCATACTGAAGATTCAATTTGTTCTTCTCTGCTATTTCTTTCATCCATGTTCCACATTCTTACTAAACCAGACAGATTTGCATGCTAATTTACTGACCAAATTCTTTACCTGTCCAGTTTTGTTTTCACAACCTTTTACCCCCTTACTTTAAGTCATGGCAGTGTTGCTCACTCTTCTTTAGTTTAACTATTAAATTAATGCTATGAACTGGGAAAAGTGAGCTAAATATGTTACACCACTGAGCTTGACGAAACTCCTACAGCAGGAAAATTCACAGCTGTCCAATCCATTCCCTCATCATGAGTAAGCACTGTCGTGCATATGGTGCACAACACTGACCTCAGATCTTT
Organism: Origma solitaria; assembly: GCA_013397895.1. Lineage (NCBI taxonomy): Eukaryota > Metazoa > Chordata > Aves > Passeriformes > Acanthizidae > Origma > Origma solitaria. Next base: position 104,628 of record VZRL01007054.1, read on the forward strand.
TTCACTCAGATCGCATCTGGTTCTCAATTAGTTTGATTTATAAAATGAAACATAATTGACGCCTTGGCAACATTCTGTTGCTAGCAGCACAAATAATAAATTAAGAACGAGTGAAGTAAAAGTCTCTTTAGTCATGTATGCATAATGGCAGGCTGCATGTATTTGGGATTATCCCAAAATCTCAGCACTCCCATTGGATGCTGTTTTGGGCTGGGTCATGTTTACATTAATGTTCTGCAGTAACTGTGTAATTGTGGTTGATTCAAATGACCAAAAAAAGGCAATTTCTGAAAGGATGGATGCTGTGGGAATTAGTCTGATTTTCCAATGTGCACAGACAACTGTAGCTGCCTGAAAGTTTGCATTTGGGAGGCTTGGAAGTTGGCACCACAGAGCTAAAGTGAAACAGGACGGAAAGGTTAAAAAGCATTTGGAGCAGAATCTCCAGGAAACACTTTGCCGTTGCAAAACTATAAAAAGTACAGATGTGCTGGGGAGCACAGCAGAGCTGAAGAAGTGCTGGAGATGCCTGGAAGAGGACAATCAGCTTACCAGATGGCCCCCTCCTTGCTGGTTCATCCATCAGGTTGGCCTGTCCAGTCCAGTGAAGGCTTGATGGATCACCTCGGGCTTAGGGCGGAGGAGAGAGGGAATCTGTCTGGAGTCCTGCATCCTGGATACAGGAGAGGAGTGTTTAGATGCACAGAACAGACAGGAGGCTCACAGGCTGGAGGAGCTGGCAGCTGAGTTAGACCTCGAAGAGCTGGTCTGAGGTTTGTGTGCACCAAGAAGGAGTCACCTCTTTAGCCTATCGAAGTGGTGGAAAGCACAGAACCATTGTAAGAAGCTTAAATCATCCCGACAGGGCTAAAAAAGTGTTTGCAGGAGAACTGCACTGAGCCTTCACCTGGCCGGTGGTTCTGATCAGAAAGGAGTCTGGGCAGAGCAGTGATCTGCATGCAAGAAGAAAGCTGAGAAAGACAGCAGAAGCAGGTGTCAGTGAAGGAAGTGGCACACGAAGGATTGGAGTGGAAAAATGCTGGCTCCCCTTCTACATTAATGCAATCACTTCAGAAAACAACACCACAGCCATCTCTGTCAGGGAAGTTGTTTCGAATCTCAATCGATTGATATTCAACATCAAGGAAAAACAGAACTTCAGGGAATAACAGAACACATCTGATAGTGGTGATAGTAAAGAAAGGAGGGGGAAGGAAGCAGAAAGTTACCAGCAGGAAGATACATCCTGAGAATATTGTCATCAGCATTCCCAGCTAGATGGGACTAGCACTGCTGCACCATGGAAAAGAGTAGCCTTGCCAGGAACAGCAGAAAGGAGTCAGATCTATCACTTCAATGTGAAATCTAACAGTGGAAATGGAAACGCTTCCAGAGCCTGGCAAGACAGAACCTCTGAGCACCACTGGAATGTATTGGGGTCCCTTGGGAATATTATCATTAACTTGAACTTCTACCAGTCTTCTCAAATTTGAGAATAATCTGAAGATCTGTAGCACCAATTCCCTCCTCACGTAGCTCATCCCTTTATCACTGAGAAAGGACTCCTCTCTTTGAGTTCTTAGGCATAGTCTATCACTCCACAGCATGCCATTGCATCTTAGAATTGTCAGATATGTAAATAAGGAAATTGATTACTTTCCTCACAAAGGATGATCTTACATAGTTCCTGATCCAGAGCAGTTTCAGTCAGGTGAATTGTCTAAGGACCAAGGATAAAGGAACCTGAGTACAACAAACAGGGAACTGCATTTCCTCTGACAGAAAAATGAATTATTTCAGGGACTTGCCATTTGCCACCCAATGCACAACCACTGGCTCCAGCAAAGCTGTTTGCACGGGCTGAACATCACCTTTTGCATATTAATGGAGTGGGAGCTTAAATCAGTGCTTTCCTGTCCATGGTGTCCCTGTCCCCACAGTGAGGGAGATGTGGCAGCACAGAGTCCCCTGATCCCCACCCAGCCCCAATATTAGCTTTACACACTTTCCAGCACCAGACCAAAGCACACAAGAGATACTACTCTTAAAAAGGGGCTCAACAGTTTAGGCCTGTAAATCACATTTTGTTTTTAGCTAAGAAAGGTAAGTATGCATCCAAAATATAAGTCAGAATTTTCTGAGAAAAAAAAAAAAATTGATGCCAGAATATTCTTTTATCCACAGGATGACAATGATTCATAGAGCTTAATTACCTTAACTATCACATGATTTGTTTTGATAATATTTAGACCTTCCTACTTAGCAAAGTATCAACATCTTTATGCTGTAATTTCTATAACTTACAATTTCTAATATAAGCAAAAAAGAACTTACTGAACAAAATCTTTCAACCACGCTAAAAAGGAAATATTTCAATAATTTTGTATTAGCAATTTCATTATTAACTCTATTCATAAAAATCAATAAACCGAGGTTCTTCTGGCATGCACAGGTTATAAAAATATTGAACTTTGCTATTTAAACAACTCCAGTTTAAATGCCATGCTGAGAAAAAGATTGATAGTATGATATTTCTAATACATTTTTCACACTATGAACTCTCCTGGAGAAACATGATGTGTGCCTGTGGATGGCAGATCCTGACACAGAAGTGCCAGATAATAGGGTACTTTGTGTTTGTTATTTTTTAATACATTGGAATGCTTTATTTTTAACTCTGCTCCTTTCACACTGATTGCACCTTGTTGTGCAAGTATTCCCTGTGATTTCTGGTGACAAAACAATGTCTATTAAAAGATATGTTGATCAATGCTTTCTCTTAGATTATGCATCATATTCCTTTGCATTTTCTGGCTGCTATTCCATACTGCTAATATTGACAGATGGTAGAAAAATAATAACTTACAAGATGCAAGACTGAGCACATCACAAGAAAACCACTAACAAGGATGTGATTTGGTGTGTTTTGGAGTTTGAAAGTCTAATTACTGATATAGAAAAGAAACGAGGATGACAATTAAACACAGCAGAAATACATAAGCATGTGCTTTCCCTCAAGAAATGCCATTGTGAACACCCTCTGGCACACGGCAGCTGGGCCACAAAGTTTCCCAAAATTGCCTGGAAGTGGAGCAAGGTGTGAGGATGAGCTGCTCACAGCCAAGGGACCGTTTGGGTGCTGTTATTCTGGATTTTCACTGCACATCCACCCAGAAATGATGGGTTTAATGATGTCCTTGCTCCGGCAATTTGTACCTGGGGTCAGGGGGTTAACTTTGAAATTGGGCAAAGTGGAAGGAGGGCAATGAAACAGCGGAGCTCTCTGAGGGATGTATTTGGAGAGAAAAGTCAATCAAAAACACAGAAAGAGCTTGAGCTGGCAGCTGAGACAATGGCAGAGAGACTTATCCAGAAATGCCAAAAGAAACTGTTTCAGGGAAAGACTTATTTTAACACATGAGAGTTACTCTGGTGGGAACAAAAGACTCACCCTCCAGGTACGTATTTGACAGATGCTGCTAAAAATACTTTCATGAAAAAAGATGGGGAAAAATCCAGGTTTTATTGTATTAAAACTACAGTGACACAGAAGTACTTTCAAACAAAAAGTGCTAATAATTTGTTTTTATTATTTGGGAGATCTAAAAGAGAGCTTGCATGCAATTGTTTTCCTCAGCTATTGTGAAATATTTTAGAAATCTTTGGTTTTTAATGGTAAAGAGGTGATGAAATATAAAATAAGCAATAGTGTACAAAGGCATGCAAGTCAGTGATTGAAATGATTATACCAGGCCATTTCCTTTAAAACACACGACACAGTGCCTGCACTTCCAAGGCAGCACAAGGAGGACATAAGCAAGATTGAACTTGATGGAAAGAACAAAAGAAACGGATATTTAAACCTGACCACCCTTGGAGCTGTTATATGTATCATAGGTATAACAGATTAAGTGTGACTGAGAATAAATATTAAGTTTGTTAGAGAGAACCAACAGAACAGTTCATCACTTCAGTGTATATATAATGCTTCAATTAAAAAAAACCCCAAAAAACAAACAAAACTCTTTACTATGCACTCACTAGAATAAGGACCAAATTCAGAGCTCAACTTGCCAGATGGACATTGGATTTTTGGGGGAGAGAGGAGGCTGATTACAGATAATCAGCCTATTATAAGCCAAACCAGGCTATTGGATTTCTGCAGGAATATGAGCTCATGCCACTGAGGTTCCTAACCCAAAGGCGAGCCCTGCCCATGGCCCAGGCAAGCCTGGGACTGGGTTCTGCTACATGAGCCCTGTAGGAGGTATGGAATATCCCATTTATCCAGGGAAGATATACCATTTCTCCTGTCAGAAGAATTACTGCTTCCAAAGGCAGTGTGGAACGTCTGATTCAGGGTCTGTTCCATTAAGGAAACAGAATCTGGCACCAGAAAAATGGAATAGCAATGGAAACTTCTTGTGGGAAAAAACTTTAGGTCTCTTTATGGCAAAGATGTGTTTGGTGGTTTTTGACAGTAAAAACTGCATTGGCAGCTTATCAAAATGTTTGCATGTGTGAAAACGTTCCTTCCACAGAATTCTGTTCTCACTTGAACAATCTAAGGCAACCTTAAGAATTCAATGCTGAAAACAGGTACTGCTGTGAGGGTGTTGTTTGGGATGCACAAGATCTGTGCATTGGCACTGCATTTTAGGCAATGCTCTGTGAACACCACTCACCTGAAGAAAAGGCTGTCAACAAATGCTAATTCCATTTCCAGAGGTCTCATTTCAGTTTTCTGCTGCCATGACAGTACAAAACCCTCATCAGTTGTCTAAATTCCTGTCAGTTTTTTGTCATTTATTGTGAGCCTACGGTTTTTTTGGAAGGGTTAATTCCAGTCAGTCTACAACACTTTGCTAGAGTTTATCAACACTTGTCTAAATATCAGATATTTTCATCTGAAGTCAGAGGTTTTTCTGGTTCCAAGTTTCTCAGACACACTACACAAATCACAGATTTTCATTTCTTCCCCCAATTCTGCTCCTGTGCAGAAACCCAGCACGAAGGCACGTGAAAAATGCCCCGAGATTCAGTCAGGAGTTTGTGCAGCCAGGGACTTGTTATGTCACAGAGTCAGAGGTTTAGTCCCAGGACTAACACAGAAAACATGACATGATTTTCATGTAGCATTAGCTTCTTACATTTTTGTTACATAACTCCATTATTTCTCCTGAGAGGGGATAAAGGTTTTTGCACCTGGCAGTGCAGGTGATCATCGTGCCTTTATTGCAGCTTGAGAGAGCAGGATTGCCTCCCTTCGGATCAGCACTCAATGCCCAGGAACCCAAGGCACAAACCCCACCAAACCCACCCAGTAACAGACATCTGAGCTCAGGAAAGGACAGCCAAACAGCATCAGGAGATATGGAAAATAAGGATCACTAAGAGATGATCAACAGACATGCAGTGAAATGCATGATGGCATTTAAATTTACAATTTTCACATCAGAAAGGCACCACAGCCTCTACAGTTTTGGATGTCTTGTCCACAGAAGGGATTGTAAATATGGAAATTTGACAAACCAAGCAAATAAAGAATACCAGTGTACCATTTCAGGGCACAGATTCCGCTGTGAGCACAGCCTAACTTCTATAATACACAATAAAATCTTCTGAGAAGTGTTTGGGGGTTTTTTGTGTGGTTCCTGATGAAGATACCTATTGTGTCACTTAGCTAAACATATTTGTCAATAACAACGTGGCCAATCATAATATTTGCAGTGCATGTCAGCAGCACAGTTAATTACTGACTATCAGGGGAACTTGCCTTAGGGTGATCTGGAAGGTTTGAACAACAGAATCAGCCTGTGTGCAACAGACTACACTGATTAATGGTTATGCTTATGTTCCACACAGAAAGAACATTCCAAATCACAGGCATCTTATGTGTTCTTTAGCATGAGGGACAGAAAGAGAAGATTGCAGCTTTTTCTCCTGGCAGATGCCAAATTGCACTCTGCACACCAAAGCCACCAGGTTTGATGACACAGTTACCTGGAGCAGAGGAGAGCCCAAAAGGGCATTATCATTTCACAAATGCTCTTGGGGTGGCGTACTTTTGTTCATCTCCGCCCTCGAGAGAGAACTTTGAGGAAAGGGAAGATATGAAAAATGATTTATATAAAGAAATGTGCTAATTCTAGCAAGTAAAAATCAGGTTTCTGCACCAGGCTTCCTGAGAAAATGCAGTCCCTGCACGGTATCCGCAAGAGGACAGCATTTCTTCAGCAGCCATCACGTTTCTGCTGCCTTGAAGAATTAATTTGGCAGGGCCAAGACTCTGGGAGGAAGCTGGGGCTGAGGACACAGTCAGGAAGATGCCAAGGACTTTGGCCACCAGTGTGAGGGAATGTTTTTCTGTTCCAAGCTTCACTGTGTTGAGCATTGATCTGATCTCCAGAAACGAGAGCAAGGTTTGCTACAGGCATTTCCTTACAGCCCCAGACCACCCCAACTTGGTAATGGACAGCCCAGACACTCAGTAATACCAAAAAAAGGAGAAATTTGACTTGTGAATTCAGGTTTTTTAGGCATACTGGTGCTTTTTAACAGGAATAATCACTCATGCTTATCTGGCAGATATATGCAAGACAAAGTCACGGTCAAGTTCATTGTTTAAGTGGCATAACCAAATAAAGACTTATTGAAGATATGTGATGCTTAAAGGACACAGAAACTCACCTCACCCAAATTATCCCCTGATTTTGGCTCTGACAGGAATATTTGCTTCCTGTGGGAGATCGTGTTCTAACATCAGCCATGCACTGCACCCCTGACTGAGCAATCTTGATAGACAAGGATAGCATGCATAGTTGGAATTTTATTATTGGATACTGAAGGATTAAATAAGAAAAGTCTCTTCAAGCAGATTTTTAATTTCAAGAGATTTCAGGTGGTTGTTTTAAGAGGATTTTCACATTTAACTGATTCAAACACATTAAAAACTGCATAAAACTGAGTGGCAATGCTGTAAAAAAATTGGAGTTGTTTTTCTAAACCTTGTTACACAGAAAGTTTCCTCACTCCCACTCAACTCAGGACACATTTTGCCATTGTCTGTGAGTAGGAGCAGGAGTGGGGCTTAAATAGGTAACAGATTGGAAGGACAAGGGTAATTAGCAACGTGAGCTCAGTATTTAAACATGAAGAGAAATGCTAAGATCTTTTTTACTTTGTCATGCTGTGCCAAGCAAACCACCTCACATTTAGGATGCTTAATTCAATTTGTGTTACACTGCTGATGATTATGAAATGCATTTTGAAGAGGTTTGTTTTATCTTCTCCAGAAAACACACAGAGACTCATTTACTACAAGAAAACAGAGATATAAGTAGAGGCACACTTTGTGAATGCTAGAAGAGAAAAATGTATCTAAAGAAAAGAAAAATGTAGGCTATATTTAAGCAGATTTAAGAATTTAGGTGCAGTGTCACTTAGCAAAACAGTGCCATCATGCTTCTAGGTTGGAACACGTAGAATAAAAAATGCAAATAGCATTTTCTCTTTAATTGACATTTCATGTATTGCTTTTACACTCCTGCACATACAGCTCACACATACATCTTCCTATTAGTAATGGACTAAATAGGGATTTACTTTCTTACAATCTCAAATAAGACACTGAATTTGACTAGAATTCCTGGCAGGGTGTGCTTTATTAAAAAAAGCCAAGATAGAACAACTTTGCTGAATATTTAAAAAAGTACAAATACATCGAGCACTATTTATAGCATTCTTGGGATCAGTCCTAGCTCTTTCTCTCACCTGACCTTCAAACAGATCTGTGTGCCAAAGAAAAGGATCAGGATAAATTTATTGCTCAACAATATTAAATGGGTCTTTTTTTTCCATCACACATGAACGACCCCTTCTACAGCCCTGCAAAATGACATTTTACCCTTCCAGAAGTGCTCCAAAGCACAGTGACTCAAAGTGCCCTTCTGGGCTTTGCTGACCTAAGGGATTTCTCTTTCTAGCAAAAGTTCCTCACCAAAGTGCTTTGGAACCTTTATACTCAAAACAAACAGGCTGAAAATGTGTCTGCTTTGGGAGATCTAGTAGACACTTAATTTTATGTTCCCATCTATAAGCAGTCAATGTAGGAATCAACATTTATTTATCAACATAGTTTCAGATTTTTATCTTACAGCATATCTCTGGAATTTCAAATTAATAGAAATAATACAGGCAGTAAATCCATCCCTTCATTTTATTTAAGCCACTGAGCTGTCTTCTGGATCTAAATTCCATATTCATTTTACTTTCTTCTTATCTACTTTAAAGTTATTGGAAATAGCTTAAGAGATCTAATGAAGGTACCATTGAGTGGATTATTTACATTTTAATTGCCCAAAGGACACACTGGTAAAGTAACTGGAAGTCAACAAAACCAGTGGAAACTAAGTTGTAGAGATACACATTTTATATGTTTTATATTTACCTTCATTTTTCTTGATGGTGAAATTGGGATTGTTGACCATTTCAGGAAGAAGGCTGTACAGGAAATAATGCCCATTTTTAGGATCATCTTTGTCAACGGCACTGACAATCTGAATTACCTGCAACGAACATGAGCTCATTAAGTTTCCACACTTCTGATAAATATACAGTACTGAAAAAACCATTGCATTTATTGGACACATTTCATTTCTCTCCACGTCAGATTAAAAAAGCCAAATTTATAACTTTGCAAGGCTTTTACAGACCTTAGACTGAAAATGTCGGGATGAGAAACTGTATTTGCTCCTTGTAATCAGTTTCCAGAATGAGGAGACAGAGAATAAGGAGAGACAGGAAAGAGAGGTCAGCAGAAGCTGCTGTTGATTTAGACAATAAATTATTATTCAACAAAATTATTCAACAAATTATTTTTCAACAAAAAAGAAGGAAAAATGGGCTTCAGAAACACTTATATTCCTTATGGGAGTCTTTCATTTATACAGTCACGCTTCTCACCGGACGTCGATATAGAACATATTTTTAATCCTTTCTCCTTCTCCCCACATCTCAAAACATTTAACTTCATAAATTTTTTTTTAAAAAGAAATTTTGATGTGAAATTTTAGGTGATAAATAAACTAAATTGAAGGGGGAAAAAAAGAGAAAATATTTATGTATGTATTTTTCCCCCTTAATTCTAATAAAATCTCAGTGATTCCTGTACTAGGAACGTATGTTCGTTTGCTTTAAAACATCATTATTAACAAATGATTCCTAGAATAATGCAGGATAATAAGGTGAGAAGAGTGTTTTGGACAGTTTGGGTAACTTTGAATAACCAAATAACTTTGTATGAAGCACATCAGATGATTTGTATGACCAACTGTAGTGTCTGAAGTGGATTTGCCTCCATTTACAATTTTTGCCTTCTACATTACTCAGGTACTGCAGCTGATCATCTTCAAATCATACAAAGTTGCTCAGGACAACGAAAGGAAGAAACATTATTTTAAATTAACCAGGAGGTTTGGGGTCTTTTGTTTGATTGTTTGGGTTTCTTTGTGATTTTTTTTGTTTGTTTTGTTGGGATTTTTTACATATTTGGTGCACTTGTTTTGATTCCAAATATTTTCCCGACAACAGAAACAAACCCAGCCATGGATCCAGATCTCACCCTCAGACCTGACGTTCAGTGCTAGTTAGCTCGTGCTAGATGAGGTTTATAAGAAATTTAATTAGAATTATTGACCTTTCCCATGTCCATTGAATTCAATAACATTTGTCTTATGTATTTATTTGCAATGCCTAAAGTGAAGCACCAATAATTTCTTGGACAATTAAATTCAAATTAGGAATCACTACAAATTTCAGTTTTAAAGTGCAGAGTGAAGAATGGAAGCAGAGTTTGATGCTGTCCAAATTCAAAGACTTATATTTTAAAATTTCCACATTTCCCTAAGAAAATGCCAATAACTAATACTTTATTCTGGTTTATCTACAAGGACTATCAATCTGTATGTGTTGACAATACTCAAAATCATATTTATGTTCTTCAAGAGTCAAAGAAAGAACAAAATCTTGCTAGGTAACCACAAAGATGAACACCAAAACATAAATATTTGAAATTATGTATGTAAAAAATGTTTCAACAATTACTGATATTTGTAGGACAACCCAACATAGGAAGGAATTTGAGACAATTAATTCCTTGCCTAATCATATTCTGACTAGGCCAGATTTATCATTATTATTATCATAAAAAATCTACTGAAAAAAAAATTAGATTGTTTAAATACCACATAAATAGATATATATTTTTTTGAGAATTGCATCTACCAAGCTGGAAACCTTGACAGAATTACAAAGTATTAGCAGAGATGGAAAAAAATAAAGGCCTAACTCAGTTTTCACTTTAAGAAGGAGATCTCCAATTTAATAGCTGAATAATGGATCCTAAAGCGGGAAAATAGAAACGGGGGGAAAAATTTTCAGCTTTCTCTTAGAGGTGTAAGGCACTAAAGCACCCACATGTGCTGTGCCAGGGCTGGAGCAGGTACCAGAAATTTATCATCACAGGGAAGTGCAATTGGGGCTGGGATCCTGAACAAGACAGATATATTTAGACAGATATACTTTATGGCTGTTCAATTTTTCAAATAGAATGGGAAAGCAATAGGGGAAAAGGATAATGGCACAGTGAAATCTGGAAGGGCAAGTGCACATAACAGGGGCAGTTTATCAGGTTGTTATAATATTTTATCTGTGCTGGTACATAACTGTTAAATCTTTCCAGTGTCGTGTAAGGGAGTTGAATATAAAAATTCACTTCACTGTCTCCAGGATTTCGATTAGTACACTTGAAAGCCAATAGCCAAGAGCAGCAGTAATAGGGATTTTCATCTCACAGAAATTCCGTGAAATAAATCTGGAATATCATCCAGATTGGAAATTTTCAAGAAATAAAAACTAGTGATTTTCTTTGTCCTATATAGTTCTTTCTCATATTTCAGTCCTCTTCATCCATTCCCTCCATTGTTTACAAAATCCTTTCTCTAAAATGCACAAAAAATTATATGCAAAAGACAGGCTTAGTGCAGTACTATATTTGTTGTGTTACACGCACACATCACGGAATTAAGAGTTAGAGTTCCCATAGCAACCTTATTTCTTTGTGCGTTTGCATTAAAATAAGCTCTTAAGAAAAAAAACCAAGAAAAAACATAATATATATGCAGTGATATAAAACTGCGGTATCTTTTACTCCGTGGAGGTGAGAAAAGTCCAGTAATTCTCATTTCCAAGTATTTATTAGTGTGCTGATATGCATATCTTACAGCTCCGTGTTGTGTGGTCATGCCATGGAACACTACTGAAGTAATTCTCCAACTCTTATTTGTGGTTCATAACATGGCTGAGAGTCACAAAATCACAGAACCCCAGGATCCCTGAGGCTGGAGAATCCCTGCCAGCCCATGGAGCCCAAGCTGTGCCAGTGCCCACCTTGTCCCCAGCGCAGAGCCCTGAGTGCCACGGCCAGGCCTTCCTTGGGCACCTGCAGGGCTGGCACTGCAAACCTCCCTGGGCAGCCCTGCCAAGGCCTGAGCGCCCTTTCCATGGAGAAATTCCTGCTGCTGTCCACCCTGAGCCTCCCCTGGCCCAGCCTGAGGCCGTTCCCTCTCCTCCTGTCCCTGTTCCCTGGAGCACAGCCCGACCCCCCCGGCTGTCCCCTCCTGGCAGGAGCTGTGCAGAGCCACAAGGTTCCCCTGAGCCTCCTTTGCTCCAGGCTGAGCCCTTTCCCAGCTCCCTCAGCCGCTCCTGGGGCTCAGCCCTGCCCAGCTCCGCTCCCTGCCCTCCACACCTCCAGCCCCTCCGTGACCCTCTGGCCATGGGGGCCAGAGCTGGACACAGCCCTCGAGGGGCTCAGCAGGGCCAGCACAGGGGACAGGCACTGCCCTGCTCCTGCTGCCACCCCATGGCTGGCACAGCCCAGGGGCCATTGGCCTCTTGGCCACTAGAGATATCTTTTCCTTCCTGGAGACACCGTGCACCCCAAAGTGTTCCATTATAGCAAAATTGGTCAATACTCATTATAAAGAAAACAAGAATTGTTTTTTTTTCACAACCTATGCAGTGAAAGTTAATAACCCTCCAGCTGTTCAGTCTTGAATTTTCTGAAATTCTTACATGTAAAATGTCAACTTTGATCTTGTATTAATACTTCATGCGTGCATTTGATTCTGTACATACATTTAGCAGAAACATAGTAAATCTGCATATTTTGTTTAGCAGGCAGCTCTGGATTGTAATGAATAGTTAAATGGTCCCCTAGGACAACTTGGCACTCTAATTTGTAGGTTTGTATTGCATTTCTGCAAACTCACATGTGCCTGAAATAATATGTACAAGGATAAACAGAAAAACAGAGTTATTATCAATGTATCACAACTATCTATGTGTAATTTGAGTACATGGTACTGATAAGAAGTCTTTTCCTGTGATGAAACTTGCTAACTTCACTTAGAATGGTTCCATATCACAAGTTAACTCTTTGGTAATTTTAACAAAACTGATCTTCCAACTCTGAAAAAGCTTTTGCAGTCCCATTGCTGTCCATGGTCATTTCTGCATTATTTTGCAGCCTCACAGCACTGTAAGAGTAGACTCACCACACAGCAATTTTAACTTTGCCTTTTAAGCTAGAGCCATCCCTTTACTGCCAGAACCTGCATTTGACTCTTCAGACAGACAGAGATCTACCTGAAGGTTTCCCCCATTAAAAAGAAAAACAATTCTAGTAGGAGAAGTGAATAAAATAAAGCAAATTATGGGATACTGGAGGAACACTGCACTCAGTTTTATATTGCTCCTGTTTAAAGCTGGCTTCAGCTCTCATATATCGCTGTCTGCACTACTCAAGTGAAAATTTTCTAGCTTTGTTTCCAGCAAACAGCACTTCACTGGAAATAGCTGAGTATGGACTGGGGAATAGTGAGTGAGGCACTTTTCTTACTCAACATTACAGAACTTCTGCTCAAAGAGTACAGAAAAATAATTTTATTGTGCTGGAGAACAACCAACAGCACAGCTATAACCAGCAAGCCACGAATGTTCTGGCTTTAGTAATTGGAATTATGCAAAAAAAAAAGGAATAATAGGAAATGGCAAGAGCTGCTTTGTGGCTAACATAGAAGTACTGTAACAGTACATTCAAGTTTTTGTTTGGGTTTTTTTTTTTTCCTAAAACTGACAAAAAACATTTCTGTCAACTTTCTGTTGTGTGTAAAAATGTGCAAGGAGCACACAAATATGTGCACAGACAAATATATTTCCTTCTCCCTCTCTTTCCTCTCCTATCAGCTGTGGTAGCTCTACCCTTAAAGGTGGGTGAGGGCAAGGAGAATGCATCTGGCAGTGCTGTACATCAACAGTTTTTAATCCATTGTGTCACATCACCAGCAGCTGCACTTCCTACTGCAATTAGATCAGAACCCAAAACAGAACACTTAGAAAGTGAACTGGAATAGAAGGTGCAATGTATTTAGTGGCTGCACATAAGGTTTTACCAACAGTTCAAATGTAATCTCCCTTATGGTCAATCAAATTTCATTTAAACATAGTTTGAAATTGAACTGAAAATGTCAATAGACTGGAATACCTTAAGACAATTGCACCCTTCCTGCACGTGTAACATTTAAGTTTAAGCTTTGGAGAACCATCCAAATTAGAATTTTGCCATTGTACAGGGAGTAGTATCTTTCTTATTTCAGCTATTTCGTAGCTGAGATATATGTAGTTTCTTGAATTCTGCATCTTGACTGATTAATATGATTTCTTCCAAAACTTGACTATAGAAATAAGCATAAGAAAATATAATAAGGTAGTGGAGTTACTAAAATCTTTACAGGAGCTGATAATTTTTGAATGACAACGTCAATTCAGAACCTAACCTTGGTGATTATGCTGGACTGGTTACTGTTCCAGTAGTGTTATTTGTTTAAACACAGAATAAATTGCAGGATCAGTGCCACCTCATCCATGCTGGCAGCCAAATATTTAATAACCATCTGTAAAGTTCACACGAGCATTCATGCTCAAGAGTGACATCTGCCATCAGATCAAGGGTGCAAGAGGTAATGGCAAGATAAAGAATATCAGGCTTTAATGAAAGTTTTCTGTAAGTGCTTAAACAAAAGCCTCTTTTACCTGCTGACTCTTAATCATCTCATTTATTGTTTTATTCTAAAATGAAATGTGAACATTTTCCAACATCTCTTAAACCACCTGAAATTTGATAGGAATAGCTAGATAAATACAGTCAGAAAACACTGTACAACAGAACTTTCTGATTTTAGGGAGGCTCACTGAGTCCTGGATAAAGGCACAGTCATCAGGATTTAATGTGTCCTGGAAAATGTAACTGCTCAGCATCTGAAATGAACCCTGAGCTAAGCAGAAATCCACTCTGAGCTAGAAGAACTGAAATGCCAACAGTAACTGTCTGCCCAGAAGGGCACATCTCCTTTCAGTGGATAAAGAGAATTCTCATTCCTTAAATGACACATTTTTGACACCGTTTTACTAAACAAAAAGGGGTGCTACAAGTCAAATCATCCTCTGTAACACTACAATCCTGGCAGAGCTGGGTTGTCATACACTGCTATATAGGTTGTCATTTAATACTACTAAAAAGAAAATAACTTCTAGCTCTATTGTCAGGTAACCTTCTTTGGAGAACAGTGAATTTAATGCCTAACACCCACATGAGACACAGGAATAGTTGGATTAACAAACCATGTCATGCTGTCAGCTGCTGTTTATTCAAATAAAATGTCACAATCTAGAAATAAATTGCAAAGTTTAAAAACATCGAACTGTTGTAACACCCAGTGTTTCTCTTGCTGGACAGAAGTTACATCTCATTTACACTGCATTACTTTCGAAGTGTCTGTGCATATTCTTGAATTGTCATTTTGTCATTTATGTAGCATATGAGACATTCCTCCCTATTTCTGTACATTTGTCCTTCAAAGTGAATACCTTTTAACAAATCTGCTTCATTTTCTTTGAAAGAGACTGAACAGTTTAAATCCTGCTTCTGACATGTTGCTGTTTACCTCACCTTGGGGAGTGTTGTGTAAGTTCCTCTGCCAACCTTTTTTTCATTAAATCAAGTAGGAAATAACCTTTTTTAAAAAAAAAATATAATGAAAACTTGAACTTCCCTTCTCCAACACTGTTTAGCTCCTTTAAACACAGTTAAAATTTACTTTCACTTTCCATCTTATTTTTTTCCCAACTGTCATTGGAAAGTAAGAACTGAACAGAGAATATAACTGAGATAAGGTCAAGGGGAAATGGGTTTACTGTTTTAACTGTTTCTTCTAAATTATACTTGGGAGCAGCTGCAATGTAGCTCAATAACTGAACTGGAATTCAGGTTGGATTATACTCTCACCTATTAACACACACGAATTTATGAAATGCTGAGCTCCACCATACAGAGTTGACACTGGAAGCCTAAAGACACTCAGGATTTTTTCAGGATATTGTCCCAAAATACCCACCTTTAATTTAAAATTATACTTCAAGGAAAAAAAGTTTGTTTATATATGGAGAGACATCCCAAAGAAAGTGATAATGGGTTTATCTTAAGTTAATGCTAAGAGCTGTCAACATGAACACATGGCTACATATTTTGGGAACAAAAATGACATAAGGTGACAGGGAAAAACTCCAGCCCAGTCTCACACACCACATAACAACCTGGGATACTCACTTGTCCAGGCTTCCCATTCTCACAGAGAAAGGCCTCGTGCTCTGACGCAAACTCAGGAGCGTTGTCATTCACATCGAGAACTTTGATAGCAACAGGCACCCGGGACACTTGGCTGTGGTTCCCTAAGGAGAGAAATCAGAGTACCAAAGGGAAGCATATTTAACTGGGAATTAAACACAGCAGTGCTTGCACAGTGACCGTGCTCTTCCTGTCTCCTGCCCTTGCTTAATTGGGCTGCCTCATCAGTAATGGATCGCGGAGTTGGAGCATGAGATAAAGAAGGATGGCCAGGGCTCTGGGGCTGAGAAGAATAAATAGATCCCTACTGCAAACAGCATTTGTTGGAGATTAGCTCAATGAAGACCTTTCCTGGGCTAAATTGGTAAGATTTTTCTTTGATGAAGTTTGTATTGTTTTATTGATAAAGTCCATTATACATGGAAAAGGGAAGGCTACAAACAGCAGAGATTTATTTCTTTGTTTATCTTTGGCAGAGAACAGCACATTTTACTCCATTAATTGCTCTGACTGCACATCTATTATTCCTTCATCGCATACACGGTTAATGTGCTGACCCACATTGGGAGAGAGATGGATGGGAGACTGATGGGGGCAAAACCAGCCAGGAATTGGGACTATTAAAGCACTTGGATCATCTACCACTGACCAAAACCATGACTTGTGGACTTCTTTCTTCACTGAAGTAACGACTCATTATTTATAATATAGAGCTATTATGCATAAAAGCGCTTATCACTGTAAAGAGCAGAATGAGCTGTGAGGCAAGAAAAGCTAAACCAACAGTTTGCATCTACTTTGAATAGCTTTCAGAGTCAGCTGCCTGTGTCTTTCCCTCAATTCAGCACAGTTAATTTGCTTAGAGACTACTTATAAATATTTTAGATTATTTTTCCCCAAAGAGCAAACCCGTGAATTCAGTTTAAGCTGAGGTGACCAGCTAATCTGGAGAGTTTGACAAACTGTTCCAGAGCACATGCACACCTCCACACGTAACTCAAGCCTAGCTTCAAAGTCCACCTCTCAGCGAATATTATTTTCCAGTCATGGTATTCTACCTTGCTTGTATCACCAGCAATGACAAATCTCAATATTCACTGCACTTCTCAGTAAAAAAGACTACAAAGCACAAGAAGATCAGCCCTACAAGTGACAGAAATGAATAAAAGCAGAATCACCATCTACACTGTAGCTTTGTGGTTCCCATCAAGGTTAATTGTGTTGCGACCTAACCAAACCCTCCATCTTACAGCCCTGTTTCCTCCTTGTGTGCTAAATACTTCCATCATTTGTGAGGCTCCACCCATAACTCTAAATGTGCAAATTTCAGCTGCTCTACTGACATTGCAATGGCATAAAAATAACAATTTCAAAACACACAAACTCAAATATACCAGTGCTTTAAAAGGCTTTCTATTTCTGGGGTTGTCTGAAACATTTAAGTTCCTCCTGTACAGGATATGGAAGATCGCCACACATCAGAATTTAAATATTTTCCATCCTAAGGAGCCAGAAGTTTTAATATGGAAAGAAACATATTACAGAAGAAAAAGAAACACCCACTAAAATATTGTATGAGCAGTATTTATGTCCATTTTGCATCTTATGATCTTACTTACAGGTGAGGTGAACACTTATACCATGAAATAAGTGTATTTGAAACCAAATAAAACCTAATATGCAAATCATGATTCCCAAACATTTTAAACACATTTTTTAATCACTATTTGATAAAAATACAGACAATAAATCTCAAGCTTATCAGAATTCTCAGCACTAGTGTCATATTTAAACACTAAAGATTTACTTTTATCTAAATTAATGAAATGATGGCAGTTCAAATTTTAAAGACATTACAGAGAAATGTAATTAATTAGATAAGCTTCTAAAGAAATTATTCATGTCCCTTGTGACTGCCCCCAAAATGTTTGTCTTTCATCAGAAATACAAACATTAAATTTAAAGATATTATAATTAGAAACTTGATGAGAATTCATTTAAAAAATTAATTTACTAAACACAAGAGAGACCCAGCTGGTTTGAAAATCTCCAGACAAGGGGATATCCACTGCCTTTTAGGGTTCCTCTGACTGTGGTGAAATTTGGTGTTGAGAAAGATGGAGGGGGAAAAGTATCTACAGCCTGTACTGCCCACCACCCTGAATTTCCCATTTTGCCAAGTGTTCTCTTTCACCCTGAGCACACCTATTCAAACACATTCATGAATCCTCACCACGCAAACCCAGGTTGAAAAATGCTGTCAGGATAAAATAGTTCCATCTGTTCGTTTCCATACGTTTCACGTCTACAGACTTCTCGGTGGTAAAACACGCACAGAGGATGTCCAAGTTTAAATCCAACTCTGCTGGCAATGCCCCAAATCCGTGAACTGGGAGGAGGAAGGGATTGAAGTGGATCCCTTCCTACTCCCAGTAAAAGGAGGCTGCACCCATAATTCTAAATAATTCTAAATTTGTGAGGCTCCACCCATAATTCTAAATGTGCAAATTTCTATTGCTCTACTGACATTGAAATGGCATAAAAATAACCATTTCAAAAGACACAAACTCAAATATACCAGTGCTATAAAAGCCTTTCTATTTCTGGGGTCATCTGAAACATTCTTCTCAGTGGTAAAACATGCACAGAGGATGTCCAAGTTTAAATCCAGCTCTGTTGGCAATGCCCCAAATCCTTGAAGTGGGAGTAGGAAGGGATTGAAGTGGGAGCAGGAAAGGATTGAAGTGGATCCAGACTGATCACAAACTGCCATGGTCACTGCCCTTCAGGCCGTTGGGTGTCTCACTGATTAGTATTCAACATTCAGAATTTTCCTCATTTGTATGAATGGACAGTCAGTTCTTTCTAAACTAGGGACAAAACTGAGTTTTAATTACTCCCTGTTTTTTTGGTTGGTTTGGGTTTTTTCCCAATAAACCCCTCAGTCAATAGAATTAAGGGAGACTGAGTCTGCTTGCATGTCCCAGGTAGACAGCAAGGCTGATTGCTTAAGTCCCAATCAGTTATCTTATGCAAAATCATAAAAAAGAGTAAATTAGAGGTTCTCTAAGGAACTAAACAGATTTTTAAAGCTTTATCAGCTGTATTTATTGTGATGCACAGTTTAAAAAGACCTACCTTGAATCTTGCAAAAGCATTAGGGCTGTCACTTGAGGAGCGTCAGCTGCATTGGAAAACTTAACACTCTGAGGTGCAAGATTGAAAACTACTGAGAAAATTTCCACTAGCCTAGTTAAATAAAAATCTCTTTAAGTTAGGGCTGCACAGAAGGACTTAGTTGGTCACCTGGGGACACCTCTCTGTGTCTAGATGAGCACAGAACACTTCTGAACTCCAGGAGTGAGGTCCAGATGAGCACAGAAAACACACACACAGAAAGGAACATCTAGACAGATCCAAGGAAAGGATGACTCAATGTAAAAAAAATTAGTGGAACTCAGTTTGGGTTGATAAATAAACCTCCAGAAATAATGGAAAATCCACCTGAGTTTAGAAATGCATATTGAAAGGTTTACAAGGATTATAAGCATCTAAAAAGCTCTTCTGCTTCCCACTTCTCAATATTCTGCTGGATCATTAAATGCTTGAAATACTCAACTTGCTGGCACTCCTCTGAGTAACGCATTGAAACCTACTCAGGGTTTGAAAAGGCTGCAGAGTTTGATACCAAAATGACGAGGCAGATCAGATAACCAAAATCAAATTCAAACAAACAAATAAATAAACAGCCCCATGTTTTAGCACTTGTTATTGTGATCAACACTCTTCTTCCTCCCTGGAAAGGAAGGAGCTGTGTCTGCAGGGTAGGAAATTTGTATTACAAAGCACTGAGTGTTGTTAACATTGTTACTGCACATAGCAAGTCCTACTAGGAGTAACCAGAGGTTATAAATACAATATTTGGTCTTGTGCCGTAACTAACAAAACATAATGCAGCTTTTCAACTTCCATAAACACTTAAAAGAGTTCACAAATGTGCTTAAAACACTTCCCCCTGTCTTCCCTTGACTGATACAATGGTCTTTGAGATAAAGAGAATTATTGTGGCCCAAAATGAAGTTTATAATTTATTTAACCCAAAGAAATACAGTTTAGTCCAGTTTTCCTTTAGGTAATTAAATAATCCAAAATCACTTCAATGTTCTCATTTAAAAGTTATTAGCTGTCTTGCATTTTAACTAAAATTAAGCACCTGAATAGAAAGTAGATTCCTAGAAAATAACCCATCTTTTAATATTATTTTTATTATTATTATTATTATCACCACGCGGTTTGGAAATGGCTATTTCATGCTCCTCTGATTCAGTGAAATTTCTACAATAATAATATTTTAAATTAGAAGTAGAGGAAGTCCCAGTTCTAACAAAGAAATCAAAACAAAATCTGAATCACTGACTTAATAAAAACAAAAGTGCTTGGTTTACATCCCTTATATTTCAACATTATTAAGTTGTATTTTAACAGATCCAGTCCCCATGACTTTATCAAAGTTTTATCTGATGACTTTATTAAGATAATCCACACGCAGGACAAGTTTATTTCTCTTGTTAGAGTTTATGTTGTTGTGTCCTTTAGGCAATCCTTTACCTCTAGAGTGCCACAGCTTATAACAATTTTTCTGTCATATAAAAGTGACAAATCTGACTTCAAGAATCCTTAGATACACAAATGCTATTGTGAAACGGAGGCTTTATTTATGCTGAAGCTTAACTCTAGAAATCACACAGTGTGGCAGATACTGGGCTCGTTTGTCTGCAGCATTGGGTAATGATCTGATTCAAGAGAGGCTGAGTGCCTGAAACCCATTCCAAAATTGTCAGGAAGACAGCAGTAATTGCCAGCATTTCTGTTAAAAATACCAGAACACAAGCTATTTCTGAGCTAGGACAAAATTCAAACAACCAAACTGAAAACCCAGACAGAATTGTTCACCAGGAAGATTTCGATTCCCATTGAAATTACTGAATTTTAAAAGGATGAGAAGTTGTGGGTTATCTAAACAGCAATATAAACATATCAGTGCACAGCAGGAAGGTTCCTATACAAGTTGCTAAGGCAAGAAAGAAGCACTGCCTCCTAATTATTATTCCATTTGTATTTTTTCAGCACATGGAATGCGCCGGAGGAGCACAGATTGTGGCGAGTGTCTGTGTGTACGTGTGTGTGGGAGGGACGCCGGAAGGAAAAGATGTGGAACATATTTCTCAGGTTTGTTCCTTAAGTCATTCTTTGGGAGAAAAATAATAACGGAGTTGAGAAGTTTCAGCTCCTTTCAGTAGCTCGCTGGGTTTATTTTGTTGTGGGCTCCAGAAGGATGAATGAGGCAAGAGCAAAGCTTTGTCACACTCAGTTTCTATTTCCTCACTGAGAGATTGTCACAAGTTCAACTAAGGAGTGGCTTAATATCATCCACCTCTTCAAAGCTGAATTTGGAGTTAAGAGGTTCCCAAAGTTCAGCAACTCCATCTGTGAGGAGGTAACTCAGGAGGGCCACACTCACCTACCTTTAATCAATATATGAGATCTATCATTTGGGACTAAAAGACTGATTTTACTTTTTGGTTGCTGACCATACCAAAACAAAAAATAAATAATAAAATTTCTTTGATACATGCACACATCATGACAGAAAATGTTAACTAAATAAACCATATTCTTCAGGTCCTGTTTTCACTCTCTTTCTACGGGGTTTTCTTTTATTTGCACATTAGTGCATGTAAGACATTAAAATTGTTTCATATAACCCAGAACCAATCAGATTCTGAATCAATTACATAAAATCTGCAGAAAGAGGAGACATGCCTGCCAAAAGACCAAATGCACCTTGTTCTTTATCAGTGATATTCCACCTGCACTCAGTTCTTTGCTTGCCACTGCAAGTAGCACTCCTGCATTACTTCCTACATTTGAAATAATTTAAGATTTCAAATATAAATACACTTTAAATTAAACCAGGGATTTCAACTGGGTACTTTGTTAACTTCAAAGAATCAACACTGATTTATAAAACTTGATAATAAACCCAAATTTTAAAAAGGGAGTCTATTCCTTTCATACAGGTACAATACATGCTGATAGAATGAGTTAGCCCTCATTTTGCTTATCCGAGGTCAGGCTGTAATTTGACATTCAAATGTGACCTCTCTGCTATTTTTCATGCCATGAAGCTGTTCAGTTATTCAGCAGCCTCACAAATAGTTACTCTGTAATTACCTCTGATACTCTGTGAATTGTAAGATCCATTTGCAAAAACAGGAAAGGTTTGTAATTTTCTGCAGAAGTATCCTATTTTGCTTGGTGTATTTGCATGCTACTGTCTTGTCTGAGTGCACAGACAGATCAAAAGGGCTTGGAAAGGAGAGACTAGATCAGAAAAGCAAAACATTCCCTCAAATGTAACTCACAAGTGTGAGAAGGGCCTCTTCTACCACAACCCTGGTTATAAGGGAAAATCAAAAACCCTTGTTCTCTTTAGATTTAGCTGTGCATGATAAGAAGTGAAGTTATTCTCTGCTACAGTGAGAACATGGGCCACAGGGAGAGAGCTCTAAGCCTGCCCTGGAGAGACCAGAGGATGCTGAAACTAATTCAGATCCTCCTTAGGGCTGGAGGGAAATGGGAAAAAAGACACCCTCAACACTTGTGCCACCCTTCCAAAAACCCAACAACCACGAAACTCGAGACCTTCTGGTTATTTCAAATCCCTCTGAATGGCAGCTTGTCTTTAACCATAACGCTATGTTTTGAAAACTCCACCGCTTCCTATTCACCTGCACTGACTCCAAGGAGCAAACACTAGAAGAGACAGGAGATGCTCCATGTGCTGGATAACACAAGTGCTCCTTCCATGGAACCCACAGATGGCATCCCGGAGGGATTTGGAGGCTGTGGATGTGTTTCCCTGCACTTCACAGCAAAGCCTGTGACCCTCTCCCCTGGCATTCTGCCGGAGAACTGCAGCTCTCGGCTCAGAGAGCTTCACTGCTCCCTGCATGAGGAACTGACTGATGGCCCGACCCAGAACTGGGGAATGGTGCCACACCCAGCTGGGGACAGGCACCGGTGGTGTCCCCCAGGGCTCAGCGTTGGGCCCCGTCCTGTGTAGTGTCTTTATGGATGATTGGATGAGACGACTGAGAGCACCATCAAGGGAGGCTCAGGGTGGACAGCAGCAGGAATTTCTCCATGGAAAGGGCGCTCAGGCCTTGGCAGGGCTGCCCAGGGAGGTTTGCAGTGCCAGCCCTGCAGGTGCCCAAGGAAGGCCTGGCCGTGGCACTCAGGGCTCTGCGCTGGGGACAAGGTGGGCACTGGCACAGCTTGGGCTCCGTGGGCTGGCAGGGATTTTCCAACCGCAGTGGTCCTGAGACTTTGTGAATGCATGGGATATACACTACGAGAACTGCAGATATGAAAGCAGGGGGAACAAATGGATGGAATGAGGCTTAAAAAGAGCTGGAATGAGCATCCTAATCAGAAATTGTAGCATCTTCACAATGTTTGAGAAAAAATTATGGGTCCTTGTCTCTTGCCAGAAGCTCTGGATGTGAACAGCATGTCCTGAGAGGCTGCTCTGCATCTCTAATTGTGACCACAGTGAGCTTTATATTCACGGTGACACATAATCAAGATATATGTGACACATCAATATGAGTAAACAAATACATAATTCAAAATAAAGTATTAGTAGAGCTGCTTGAGCGGGTTGTATTGGAAATTGCTAAAGTCACATCAGGTTTATGACAATGAAGCAATTCCAGTTTATTCATTGATCTTAAGTAAATCCTTAAGAGAAAACAATTAAAAAAAAATACTGCCAACATCCCTCCACCCACACATCTATCCTGAGACCAAACTGGAACAACTTCTGGCAGAAGAAAACCTGTATTTGTGATAAAGCACTGTGATATGGAGCCTTATTTGTCTCTTAACAAGGATACAAGTTGGGAGGAAGGGTGCAGTTATGTCACACTCAGTAAATTAACTGTTATGTATTGAAGTGGGGAATCATTACAATTGCAAAAATTAAAAATACAGCTAAAGTTTTAGCACTTCCTAGCAGTGCACTTATTAACTACTAAGAAAAGGCAAGCTAGAAATGTTTCAAGTTTTACAGTTAATTATTTTTACAAAAAGTCAATGCAAATCAAACAAACAAACAAACATAAAACAAAACAAAAGGAAAAATAATGCCTAACTTCATGACTAAGCAATAGCAAAGCAAAATTTGTGATCTCTGGAAGCATCTGCAAGTAGGAAGTATTGCTCTACAGACGCATCATTTCAGCAGAAGTCAGAGCCTACTAAAAGATTCTGAACAAAGGTTTTCCATTTCCTTGTGGCAAGCACCAGCAGGAAGGAGAAAGAGTTAGGAAAAGAAAGAACCTCAGAATCATCTTTCTGACACTTTCATTATACACTCTAGAAAAATAACAGTGTGATGAAATACCACTGGATCTGTACTTCTCATGGATCACAGCACCACAAACCTAATCAGGATTCCAGATTTTCTGAGGCAGTGTTATGTCTTAAATGGTTGTCAGGAAGTAACAGGTTTTAATTTCTAAATATAACAACAAGAAAGAAAAAAAAAATCCAGAAAATAATATGGTGTCCTTGAATGGCAGAAAAGAATTTGCTTTAAAAATAAGGCAGTGAACAGGCAGGAAAAGAAATTGATTGAAGAAAAACTTTCAAGACACAACAAATGTACCAGGACATGATTTGCTGCTGTGTTTCTCAATTCCAGCTTAACCAAGGGAGTTGTGCTGCCATAAAACAGTCAGGAATCTGGCCCACACTTTAGAGCAATTATATTATTAATATGCTAATACCCCATGCATATTAAAATCTTATAAAAATATTGACTTCGATATGCAAGGTCTTATTGTCAATTATAATTAGCTATGAAATTTTCTAATGACTAGCAGCAATAATAATAACAATAAGCAGACTGATTGAGGACAACTTGTCTGGAATATTTGGGGTTTTTTATTTGAAATGATTTCATGATTGAAGTAAAATACTTCATAGCTCAAATGAAATCCCTCCCTCACTCATAGACAAAACATGAAAATGCTTTAATAAAAATTGTTATTAAAGCAGAATTTATTATAGAAGCATTTAAATGTCATTACTTTTAGAGCTCATATTCCTTTCTGAGACTGATTTTCTTAACAGTGCAATTTAATTACTCCTATGTTTCCTTCACAGATAAAATAATGCTGGATATTCTAGATATGAATCAGGTTCTAGGAGCTCAGCATCAAACGTTCTTACTTGCATACGTTCAGCAATGTGCAAAAAATACCTCACCAGGACATCAGAATGCACCTTTTAAAAAATCATCTCCTTTGTTTCTCAGCCAGAAAATAGTTTCATTCTTTGGTACCCAGCACCTTTGCTAGAAAGCTCAGAGCATGCTGCTCAGAGTCTTTGTTCTAGATAGAATCGTGTTTAAAGAAGATTCTCTATAATTATACTCACAAACCTCTACTCTGACCTGCTCTCGTGCAGGAAAAACAGTGCAGATTTCAGATAGTTGCATTCTGCTCAGAACTGATGAACTCAGCTTCTCAGATGAGGTGAGTTCCACACAGTATTTCTAAGATTAACCTTAGAGAATTAAGAATTAAGGATTTTCCTTAGAACTCCTAATTCAAATGCTCAAAGTGCAGATGGCCAGTTGATAGTTAGTCAGGGTAAAGATGCACTTACTTGCTAATATAATATCTATCTATATAATTTTATATCATCTATATATCTATATGGCCAGCTTAATCAGCCTCCAGATTTCCTCAAAGTAATTAAAAACTATTCTGCACTTCAATGAGTCATGTACACTTCTGCGTGTGTTCCTCACTTGAATCCTTCCCTGTTTTGTGCCCCAGAAAACATTATTTCCTCCTAAAACACCACCTAATACCCCAACATCTTGGGTTTTAAGCTTTGAACAGCATTCCAGCTCCAGTGTGTCTTTGAAATTAATATTTGCCAATCTAGAACTCGGATGTCTAGCCTGGATTTACAATGCCCAGAAAAGTGAAATATAATTTAGTCTGTTCATGCATATCTCTCTCCTTTTCCTTGCTATAATGATGTTTACTATCTTCTTTGACCTTTTTTAGGTTTTTTTAACTGAATTACTCAGATGCTTTAATCACAGCTGCCTTCCATGCCTCCCTCTGGAATCAGAGGTCTCCAACTTCTACTCGGCATCCCATACCTGAATTTCAGTGTTTGCTCCTGAACTACTGAGGCCATTCCATACAGGGATTGTTTCACAAGTGCACTCCTTTCCCATTCCTGTTTCCTGATAATATGGCCACTCCCGTGCTATTATCTATGTGGATCACCTCTCCTGCTACTCTTGAGCTGTGGGAAAATCTGTGCTGTGTCTGAATATCCTTTCACAGCTGAGAACTGCAAAATGGTTTGACAAGATGCACCAGCCCTCCATGGCCAGTGGCAAACCTCAGTGACCCGCTGGGATTTGAGGATCTCTGTGTGACCCTATAGTTATGTGCAAATGGATAAAAACTACCTTAGTAAATTCTGTGTTTCAGTGTAAAAATGATGGATTATATAGTCTGAGTTCCACTAAACCAGAGCAAAAAGGGTCAAGCAGAAAAGGTTTCATATTCTTGAGCATCTCTTGTTTAAACCTCCATAAAGGCTTATTTCCTTCTTTCTCAAACTTACTGAAATTTACCCAGCCCTAAGTTAGAGATAATTATCTGATGTACCAAAGCAACTCTCTAAAATGTTAGAATTATTGCTAATAATGCCTATAGTTATTTTTACCATAAAAGGCTAAATAAAATTAAATAAACAAAAGTATAATGAAAGCAAAGGTATCTATGGCATTAAAAAGTACATTGTAGGCTTGTTCTGAAGAAATATGTCTCTCTTCCTTTTTAATTAGTGTCCTTGCATATTTTAAAGGAATACACAATATAGGTAACTTTAGCAGTGTGTGTTCTGGGTGATGATTCAATTACTGTATTTATACTCTTGGTAAACCATATAGAGCCTTTCTGGCTTTATGCCCTTTCCCATTAGGTGACAAAATTGCCTCATACTTCTTCATTTCCGAAGAATGCTGTTGGTGTGGGTAATTACCTGTGTCAGACAGAGCCCTCAGCTTTGTCCTTGAGACTCCTCTGCTCTGGGCCTGGAAAATATTTATTGTGGTCAAAATGCCATTTACATTTCAAGATCTTGTCTAGATTTTCATCTCTTGCTTTGAATAATGATTCACAAGAATTTCTGCTGGTGGTGGCAGCTCTGGGGCTTTGCCCAGTCCCTGGGCAGGGGGCTGAGGCTGCCAGGGGAGTGCTGCCTGCTTGGCACGTGGGGCTCAGTGCCAAGAACCATTTGATCAAGCAGTCAATCCCAGGGAAAATGAGAGCTCCGTGACTGCAGTGCCTGCAGAATAAGGACAACAGAAATCCCATTAAAACCCTTCATTCAGAGATTTAAAACTTGGCTAGAAGCATGGCTCCAGGCTACGAGAAATATCCTCTCCCAGGCACTGGATTTGTATTCCCCAGCTGACTGCTCTGTTTGTGGCTGGGAGTGCGATGTGCAGAGCGTGAGGATCACAGCATCCCAGAGTGGTTTGGGTTGGAAGGACCTTAAAAATCATCCAGTGCCGCCCCTGCCATGGCAGGGACAGCTGCCACTGCCCCAGGCTGCTCCAAGCCCCAATGTCCAGCCTGGCCTTGGGCACTGCCAGGGATCCAGGGGCAGCCACAGCTTCTCTGGGCACCCTGGGCCAGGGCCTGCCCACCCTGCCAGGGAACAATTCCTGCCCAAAATCCAACCCGAGAAGAATCCAGCGCTGCAAATTATCATAACAACAACTCCAAGGAAAGATAAACCTTGAGTAGTCCACTCTGTAACATCGGGTCAAAGAAAGCTTGGGGACTTTAAAGGGATCATCATTTTGCTGTCTTTAAAGATAATGAGCCATGCTTTCTGTTATTTTTTGATGTGTTGGTCACAAATCCGAGCCTGCCAAGTGGAATATATTTAGAAGTGTTCATTTCTTGAAATCTATGGTATCATTCAAGAAAGCTCTACTATGTAATATGCATATTCTGGGGAAAAAGATTACCTCACTTTTTAAAAAGAGAATTTCAGATAAGCATTGCTAATAATGAAGGCATTGCAGTATATTTTGTTTCCAAAGAATTCACTAGAATCCTGTATCTCAAGCAGATCTCAGCTTCAGTTTAGGAGGGATGAGTATGCAAATATCAGGATATTCATATTTAAATCAGAGGAATGTTGTGCAGCCAAATTATGTTGCTAATAACTTTCTTTCTAGGCTAAGTTAAACCAGCTTCTCTGAGATAAGCCTTTGCTTTGGTTTCAGACTACACCAGTTCTCCATTTATTAGTGCTGTTGTAATATCAATTAACCAGCAATGCTGGGAGTACAGGGCATTTCCTTAGTGTTAATGGCTCACATCGAGAGTGTGCCTGGAAAGTGTCTGCAAGGTGGCTGTTCCAGCCATTAGAAAATGGAAACGGAAATCCATGGAGCTGGAGGCAGAGAGAGGACAGAGTTTAATTATTACATGCCTTATCCATGTCTGGCAATCTGATCACTTGAATGATCGGTGATCCTGAGCTCCATTCAGAATCTGTAGCAAAAATGTTCTAATAAATAAGTCATGGCTATTTGATTTTCTTCTCCTCTGACTAGCATTGACAGCACAGAACGTGGTAAGTGCTGCAAAACCTGCGCAAGAAACTGGGAGAATACTGAGGAGGTTAAGCCCAGCCTGAGCCCTGCTCTGCTTCACTGCCCAGCGAAACTGCCAACCCATTAATGCCAGCAACGAGCACGTCAATGGGAGCAGGAGTTACAGCTCTAATTGTCATCCACACAACGAAAAAATGTATTTGTGGGTTCAGGAGAATGGGATCACATCTGACTATTAGGATCCTGACTTCACTAGATTTTACTGAATGGCAGAAAATTCATTTCAAGCAAGTAGCAAAGAACCAAAGATGTGATGAGCCTTTGTACACACAAAAAAGATGCACCAAAAGAGATGTCTGTAATTTAATCATTCATTCTTACTGTACTGCAATTCAGGCTGTCAAAAAATACTTGCACATGCCCCCAGATTCCTTTCCCATTCAGGATATAGCTCCAGAGAGCTCAAACACATGAGCAGCACCATCTACCCTGACTTACAAAGCAAGGCTATATTCACCCCTGCTCTCTGAAGCATTTAAATTTAAAATAAACCTCCCAACCTTGGCTACAACTTTAAGCTCGTGTAAGTCTCAGCAACACCACAAACTAAAGAGAAATCTCGTTAGTTCAGCGTTTAAAGTCCAGAGTCAGTGACAACGTTCACCCTTTATACCCACAAACCATAAAGTTCATTCTCAGGGAATCATTTTGCCCATGGACCTGCTCCCCCTGGCCTATCATCACCTGAATATTCCTGCTCCTTTCCACTCAGCCAGGTAAACTTGGATGAATGGCAATGTAGAAAGAAAATTTAAGAATCAATTCACAGGTTCAATAGCTTTGAGTCTCGCCCTTGCCATGAGTGTGTTTCTTCTGCACACCCTAAGCACCTGCATTTCACAGGGATCTTTCAAAGATCACAGGGTTCTTTCTAATATTATCTTTTCTTAAAAACCCACGTGGCAGAATTCATCAGCACAGAGGACACCAGTGAGGAAAAAAGTCAAACAAAGAAGCAAAAATTAATCTGATCATATATGACAGATGTAAGAAATCACACAACAGGAAAAATGTGCAAAAGATATAGAATATTGAAGTGTAGACAGATTTAAGGGTAGCAGTTGAGAAGACCAAAGCTGCAGAAGGAACTGAAAGGAAAATCTGTAACTAAATCTGAAATATTGAAACCAGCACCTAAATATCATCTGTACCACCAGAACATCACCTGTACCATGTTAATCTCATTCACTTCATTCTTTTTCACTGCTGGCTCTTTGCACAGTTTCATCTTTAGTAACCACAAAAAGATTGACACCGAAACATCACCTGTACCATGTTAATCTCATTCACTTCATTCTTTTTCACTGCTGGCTCTTTGCACAGTTTCATCTTTAGTAACCACAAAAAGATTGACACCGAAACATCACCTGTACCATGTTAATCTCATTCACTTCATTCTTTTTCACTGCTGGCTCTTTGCACAGTTTCATCTTTAGTAACCACAAAAAGATTGACACCGAAACATCACCTGTACCATGTTAATCTCATTCACTTCATTCTTTTTCACTGCTGGCTCTTTGCACAGTTTCATCTTTAGCAACCACAAAAAGATTGAAGAGTTCGCTCTCGTGGGCATGCAGCTGTTAAGGGAACTTCCAGTGTGACCATTCGTGGGACTCTGCCAGTGACACTCCCAGGGCCAGGGACTGTCCCTGCTGGGCCCCAGCAGCAGCTCCTGTGCCCCCTCAGGTCCCCTCTTGACTGCCCCCACCCCACCCAAAGCCTGACCAGGTTTGCTCCAGCCCAGGTTTCCCTCAGCAGTCTCAGATCTCTCATTCCATAAAGGCATTTATTCCAGCACAGTCACACAGACACAGCGCAGCAGTGCCCCTGAGGAGGGACCCCAGCCAAGGCTTTCATCCTTTCACAGCCCAGCACAGCCTTGGCTCTCCTTCCTGAGCCCCGGGCTCCTGCCCTGCCTCTGGGTGTCCCCCACTCCGCTGTGTCACAGGTCCCTTGTCACGCAAAGGGTCACAGGTCACAGCCTGCTGCTCCTCTGAGCTCCCTGCACCAGGGGTGTCCCTCAACACAGCCAGAACAACACGAGGCTCCTGTGGTTTGAACAGGAGGCAAAGCTCTGAGCACTATCCAAGCATTTTGGGAGCCACAATGTAAAGGCGGTGCAGAAGTGTAGACAAATGTCTGAGGAGAGCCACTCGAGGCAGCTGTTCTTTATTCTGCTGGCCAGTTGAACTCCCTGAAAACAAAGGCTTCAGAAAACTAGAAAGTGCTTCAGAAGGAGTCTGTCACTAAAGGAGGGAAACAGCACCATCCGAAATGTCTCACTGTGCACAGGTCTCTGAATACAATACTGTTTGTCACCAATAGCATGAATTTGTTCTGAACAAGCACTGGCCAGATACTTGCCTACGAATAAGAACAGAAAATGGCTTTCTTCTAAATAAAAACCCAACCAAATGAAAAACCCCACAAAAAACCCACAAAACACCCCCCAAACAGGTCTTTCACCTGTCAAGTATACATAGAAAAGAGTCCCTTTCCCCACTGGCTCATGTTTTTCCATTTCTCCTCCTTGTTTTGCTACATATGAAAAGGTTAAGTTCACATTTTGGAGCACTCAGACTAAAAATGTTTAATATTATCCACATGCGTTTTAAATCTGATCACTTTTAAAAAGATCAGCCAGTCTGAGCCTGAGGATCTTCATCCCCAGCTCAAGTGAAAATGCAGAAGCAGCAATGCTCCATTCAGCCAGACCAATGCTGCCTTGGAAGATTCCTACCTAAGACAGTGGCTGGGGGATGATACAAATAATTAACTTTGTCATGATGACAGCAGGAAACTGCCAAAAACTACCTGTGCTCAGAGCACAAATTTAGCAGCGCGTACTTTACCAGCATGAAGGTCTAAAATAGTGAATTAAAGATTGATAAAAGTTGGTGTTTATCTATGAAAGTGTTGCTAAATCCGAGCATATTTAGGATCTACCATGCTGGGAATCAAGAAAAAAACCCAGTATGAAGTCTTACGAGTAGTAAGCAAATTTAATGGCAATTAAATGGTCTGGTCATCGCCCTGAAGAGAGAGGGGAGAGCCTTCAACAGGCCCCAGGAAGCATCCAGCCCAGGATGAGGATATGTTCCTGCATGAACAATTCTGACATATTTATTTTCCTGGGAGAGATCAGCAGTCCATTAATAAGACTGTCAGTGAAGGCATCATAATGACACACTTTGTGTTTGCATTTGTTGCTTGTGCCTGCCTCCAACAGATTTCTGTTATTTTACAATAGAGATTTTGCCTATTACTGTCTTGGAAAAAAAAATCTAAAAATGCCCATTTTCCCTTGTTTGACAGTTCTATAAGCACATTTAATTTCTGCTTGAGGAGCTTAAAAATAATTTCACTTAAATAAGCAAAGACAGTAGTCTATGAAATTAAGCCCTTGTTTTATGTAAATGTCAAATAATTATATTAGGAATGCAAAAATAAGCCATCAGCAGGAACACAAATGCTCAGAACAAGATTGGCATTATTATTTTCATAGCCAGTCTGATAAGAGGCAATTTCACAATTGCAATAGAGGCTGAGGCTCCCATGAAGTCTAATGACAAGGCTGATTTCTTACAAAATTCTCGAGTATAATTATATTTTAAAAAGTGAAAATACAATGGGCAGACTTCATTCTTGTGCGGCTTAGTAAAGTGCACTTCTGGCAACTTTGCTCTGATAGACACATGTAAGGGAGATATAAAAACGAACTGGAGGAGTGTCTTGCAAAATCATCCCTTTTATCTTGTTCCTTTTTGACTTTTTGGAGGAACCCAAATGTAAAATGACTTCACTTTACATCTTACTATTTCAACATCTGAAAATTTTGGCTCATAAACTAACAATTCTGCTTTCCATGATGTTGGATCATAAACTTATAATTCTGCTTTCCATGCTACTGGTAAATCTCACGATCTGAGAAAATCAGTATGGAAATGCTACATATTTTTCCTGTAAAAACATTCAAATTATTAACTGGTTAGATACTAACCAGAGGAAATATGCCTGATGAAACCAGACCTTCCTTTCTTTCCTCATGTGCCTTCCTGCAGCTTGGCTTTTCTGCAAGCAGAAAGTATTTCTGCTGATTTATTTAAGTAGTCTTTGGCTGAAGATGGAACAGTTAACAGGGCAGTGTAGGCACTGCTGGCAGTGAAATACCCAAATTACTGAGGTGGGTCAGAGGAACACAGGTTACAAGGAGTGTAAGTTGGTTAAAACCAGACCTACCTTTCTCACTTACGTGTGTCATGGATTCCTAATGTGTTTGTTTTTTGAAAACAAATACCACAGGAAAAATACTAGACAGCAAAAATGGACCAAGAAATCATATTTTATCCCCCAATTATTATGTTCACAGCTACAGTACTATGAAACTGAGCTTCTCTACCGTGATGCCGTATCCTTCAAAAATGGAATTTGGGGGAAAAGCAAATATCACACCCCCCTGTTCTCTACACGCAGGAGCGAGCAGCACCAATCAGCAGGCTCTGCAGACACATATCCTGCACTGCTGTGTCAGGGGTGGGCACCAGTGCGGCTCTGCCTGTCCCTGAGTGCAGAACAGAAGGCTCAGCAGAAATGGCTGCAGGGTTTGTGTT
Organism: Origma solitaria; assembly: GCA_013397895.1. Taxonomy (NCBI): domain Eukaryota; kingdom Metazoa; phylum Chordata; class Aves; order Passeriformes; family Acanthizidae; genus Origma; species Origma solitaria. The sequence continues at coordinate 137,773 of VZRL01007054.1, forward strand.
TCAGGGCAGGACACAGATGGGGTGGCAGCCCCACGCTCTCCATTGCTCCTGAACTGCAACACGCTCGTGTCAAATGCAGAGTCTCAAACACAGTGCTAATATGAATAATAAATTACACTGTTTTGTGTGATCCTGTCAGCAGCGCTCGCAGCTCCGAATTAATTAAGAATTCTCCTTGATTAAAATCTATGACCCGTAATGCCAGGCAGGGCAGCTCTCCTGACTCAGGTGTGCAGAGCAGGCACCAAGGCTCTGTGGACCTGAACAATGCAGGCACCTGTCGAGAGCTGGGTGTGAGTAAACTCATCCATACGTATCCAACAGCACTACTTTCATGCAACATTACCCCTGTGCTTAATCATTTATGGCACTGAAACATAATAGCACTCAGCATTAAGAACGTCTGGGTTGAGCCTTCAATTTACTTCCACATTAGCAAGGCTTTAATTTTTTCTATCTTAATATAGCTAATTATAAGGCTTGGGTATGGGCTTTTTAAACCATTTTTTAATGTTTACCCTGCATACCCTGTACATATGTACTCATCTTCAAAATCTCTATTACCATATTCACTGGAAAAAAATATGGAGTAGTGAAAATGAACTTGCACCAAAATAAAGCTTTCTCTCAAAAATTCTCTGATTTAAACACCCAATACATTTTATTTTACTGAATTACAGACAGCTTCCATTGCACAGCCTGTTACCATTAGTTATAAACCCAAGAGAACAGCGAGAGCACACAAACACTTACTGGTTTCGGTGGCTACAATGGTGATGTTGTGCCATGTGCTGGTTTCTCTGTCCAGGGGTGTTGCCAGAGTTATTTTCCCATCCTCTGCATTGATGTTGAACTGTCTCTCAAGGTCAGTGTGGCGATCAATGGAAAACCTGCAAAACAGACATCCCTGTAATCTACTTAATGAAGTTGGTGTAATCCATACAGTCAGAGACAATTTAGGGAGCCCTCGGAGAGCTGCAGTTTTACAGCCAAATGATTGAGAGGCTCAATAGCATAATAATTTAGAAGACAAAATGACAAACTGAGGCAAAAAAAACTTAATAATTATTGCCCAAGGAGTAATTAGCTGTATACCCAGTGTGAAGGTCGTAAAGTGCCCTCAGGTTCACTGGGTACCATCTCTGAAAAACAGTGCTGATCAAGAGTTAATTACACAATCCATCACATTTATTAGACAGTTTCTATGGTATTCCACAAGAACTGATGATAATTCCAGCAGTAATGTATTAAGCACCCCAAAATGGTGGGCTTTGTGGTTATTTTATAAAAGGGCTGAATAATATTATTTTACCAATAAATTTCAGATTAACGAAGCATGAACAATTCACCAAGCACATTATTTGCTTATGGTTCAAGCAGCTCCATGGGTAGAGCACAGTGAATCACCATTTTTTCCTATAAAACACTGCAAATGCTGGAGGCCTGATTCTTTTATGGGTTGCCATCATCGATTTTTAACAAAACAAGTTTTATCTGACAGGTAGTCGGAGTTTGCAAATGCGAATGTCCAGGTAAATTCTGCAGCCCAAGCAGAGGCAGCCTGGCAAGGAGACAGAGCTGCAGTGGTGCACTGAGCAGGATGATGATTTAAAGCTTAGGTCCAGATCTCCAGGAAAGCTTTTCTGTTTGTCCATTTCCACAGAGTTACTTTATTAATGAATTATTCGCGAAAGAAAACTAAACCACAAAATTGAGCCTTCAGTTTCTTGACAGGAGAGGTAGGGAATGAGAGAGTTGAGTGATAAACTATTGATATGGTTCAACAGAAATTGACTTCAAGGGGTTTTACGAAATCCTAATTGTGGATTTCTATAAAAGTCTTTTAAGCCTTTGTGTCTGTGTATTACAGAACCTCCCAGCACGCACTGGCTGTTTTTACATCTGTTCTGCATTATACCAAAGCACAATAGGGTGAGTTATGATACGGCATCAGACTCAATTACATTATGGAGCGGCCAGAAAAGTGACTCAAGACTGTCACTTTCTCATCACTTTTGCAAGCATGCTGTTAAAATTCACCAATAAAAGAAAAAGAACATATTTTGCTACAGTAAGAATGGCACAGTTATCTGAAAATCAGCTATTCCATTTCAGTTTGTGCTTTATCAGAAGCAATTTCCAAAAAAAATTTCTGATTTGGAGGTCCCTTTATATGCTACAATAAATATATTCCAATGAACTCAAACTCATTCCAGCCTAACACAATCAATTTTAATAGACACAGCATTAGGATCTGATTTCAAAGCTTAGGATTATTGTGTTCATCTTTTTTTTTTCTTATTATTTCAGTATCAGATATTTTCATATTTAGAATGAAAGCTACACTGCAATTAGATTATTTGTGCAATGTATTCTGTAAAATTCAGCTCACTTTCAAAAAGAGTTCTAAGCGATGAAAGCTTATCAAAATCTCAAAGTTTAAGTGTTTAAAGACTGCATTGCCAAAGCCCAAGGCTAACCTGATCACACTGGTAAGGTACTTGACAACTAATGGACTTAGGAGTGAAAACCTCAGTTTAACCAGGAAATGGGATTTGTTGGATATTTGCTTGTTCGGTTTTCAATGTCCGAGAAGAACTAGTTTTACTCACTTAAAAATTAGTATTTTGGTAAGAAGAGCAGCAGAAAAACATGAAGTAAAATTCCAAATATCTGTACCTAAAGCTGGGCACATGCATCTATATTTGGACATTTAAGTAAACTGATTTTCTCGTGAGCTCCACATACTCAGTTCTCAGTGGTTTAATGGGAATTGCACTAAACTCAGCATTTCTGAAAATCAGGTCACTTGTGTGGAAGAATAAAGCTGTAGGTACTTAACTTCAGGCAATCATTTTTGAAAATGGATCTTAACCGTATTTTGATGTCTCCCTAGTTCCAATTAAAGTATTAGAAGTAAAATTCTGGTACTAGTGAAGTTAGTAAAAAATACCTTACAGCCTTTCACAGGTTTAAGATTTCACTCAAGAAAATACAAGAAAAGACAGCAATCAGCTTTTTCAGAAGTCATACTTAAAACCGTCTTTTCATTCTTGATTTTTATGTAATGATGCTGAAAGAACTAGACTGATATCAAACATTTATGAAATTTCTACAGTCCACAAACACAATAAAATGTGAAATGCTTGTACGCTATTCAGTGTTTAGTTGACCAGGACTTGACATAAATTCCACTGAGGGAAAACACAATTTTTCTCTAAGGATCAATCCTTCCTTAAACTTCCATTCACAGCCTTCCTGCCATGCAGGTTTTGAAGTTATAAAAAGAGGGAGTGACACATTCGTGAGTTTATTATATCACATTTCATCTCATCCCAGCGGTATTTATTCACAACACAAACCCACCAATTCAAGAGCAAACATTTTTAACATAAGTTGAATGTTTTTGCAAGACAACAAAAAGTTTGTAAAACCCTCTTCTGATTTTAATCTGATAAATATTTGTTACGAAACCAAAAAATAAAATCTGCAATGTCATAAACCTGGGAAAACTAATAGTACACTTGCAGTTTCCTTTTCATTATAATGGTGTTGTAACTCTTTTTAATGGGAATGCATTGTCAGATCCATAAAACATACATAAAACATACATTTCTCCAAAAATGAGAAAAGAATATCTTGGGAAATAATATCTTTTGAAATCGCCATAAAGCCAGCGCAGGTTATTGGGAAATTTGGGTTAGTTTATGATTCTGCTATGGCAATTACAGGAACAACCCCACAGTGGTTTAACAGAAGCCCTGGAATGATTCTCAGTCCTGCTCTTGCACTGTTTCTGTTAGGACTTCCTTTGATCTACTCCTAATTTGCACCAATGTAAATAGGAGCAGAAATCCTTTTTTGCTTCTCCTGCTGAGATTTGAATCCGAGCACTGACCCCCCAGGAGTGGTAAATCTCCACTGTTTATTAATGCCAGGTGGATTGGGCAGGGTACTTAGTGACAGACAAACAACTGCGCCATTGGGGAGGCACAGCATATTGGATGTGGGGTTTAAAGACCTGCTGTGAATTAAGGAAATGATCAGCTGCTGCCAAAGATGAAATCTCTGCCGATAGGAACGGGAAAACCTGCTCCAGTGAATGTTATCTCTCCACAGAGAAAGCCAGCGAAGGGCAGTGATTTACAGGAGGGCAGTTGTAGTATAGGAAGAAAGATTATGACTGCTGTTTTTTGCTGTGTGCTTGGATCACGCTTTATCCAAGATAATTCACTGCAGAAAAACAGCCCATGGGTATAAAATAACACCAGGAGCATGAAGTGAGTACTCCTGGAATCAACAGTTGGGTTCTAACAGCGAATGAATGATCTTCCCGGGTTAAAGCTGTGCCCAGGATGTTCCACACGAGCCACAGCAGAGCTTTACAGCTGAGCTAAACCCACTGGAACCCTTTCCCAGGGGAGAGGCACGCATCCAGACTGGCTCTGACACATGATTCTGGAATTACTGGGCTAGAATAAGACAAACTACAGACCATTTTTACAGTTATTACCCAAATTTTAAAGCCTTTTCACTGTTAGGCTTAAAAATGAGGAGGTACTTAAGCAGCATGCACTGCAGAATGGCGACTAAGGATCAAAAAGGGCTTGGGCTGCTTATTTTAAAGTGGATGGATTAGAAAAAAAATCATAGGATATCCTGCCCCACAAAGATCATCAAATTCCAACTCCTGGCTCTGCACAGGACAGCCCCAAAATTCCATCTACACACCTGCTCGTAAACCTATGGCAGGCTTCATGCCTTTAGACCAAGTGAGAGAAAAATTAGACAATGTTTCATCTCTTCTAAGCAAGAATAAAAACCAAAACACTGTTGGTTAGAAATAAGGATGAACAATTTTTCTTTCCTTAAAAAAAAATTTTAAAAAATCACAGAGTCTGGGAATGGCCTGGGCTGGAAGGGACCCTAAAAGTCATCTCATTCCAACCCTTGCTTTGGGCAGGACACCTTCCATGAGACCACAGGACAAGCTTCTTTCCAGGCTGCATTTTACAGTAATTTTTCTAAATCCTTTTACATTTTATCTTTTGACTCAATTATCAGACTCTTCCCATGTTCAGAGATATCCAAGTTTTAGTTCGTTTACCCAAATGTGTGGAGCCTTTGTGTATCAGACTAATGCAAAGCAGACACGGTATTGGGAGCACAGAAGGTGATTCATATTTTGTTTGTGCTGCCTGGGTTTTTATAATAAATGTACACAGTAGCTCTCTCTAAGCAAAATATTGATAGAACAGATATCTATTGAAAAAAATGTAATTTCCTTGAAATACAATTCGTTGTTGCCTCCTAAAATTCTGTTTTAAAGATAAAAAGACACATTAGAAAAGGCCAGGCAATGCTGAACATTAAAAATGTCCATCAGTTTTAGAACAGCTTGTTTTAATTTTTCAAATTTTTAACTAAAATTTTGAAATGGTGCCACAGAACATATGCATAAAATCTGCATAATATATGTGATAAAGTAAGAGAAGAAACACTTGAAATGCACATTCCAATCAAAGAAAACCATGTTTCCACATATTTCTGTTAGAACCTGCTAGGTTCCTATTTTGTTCCAAATTAGAAAGAAAGTAATTGTATTTCTGCTCCCTCCTTTTCTCTGACTAGTATTTTTTCTCCTTTTCTTTTGGACCTTAAAATATTTTCTATGCAAAAAGATTTTAAGAAAACCTTGAAAATAACTTGGGCTTTCTAGACCTCTCCCAGATAAAGCCAAATTAATCAAGTAAGCAAACACGAGCAAAGAAGTAGCACAGAAAATTAGGCTCTGTATATTCCTTAATTAGCTATTAAGCCAATATTGTAGAAAAATTAAATCTTATAAAGTACTGTATCTCTTATTTTAAAAAAAGATAGAAACCATACTAATATATTCCTTCTTTGTTTAAATGTCATGAATTTTGGTCCGTTCTGTTTCACACATGCCAAATGCTTCTACATGACCTGATGAGCAACAATATTCTAATTTAGTTTGCACACATAAAATATTTTTGCTTTTAAAAGTTTGAAGGTCCCTTGATTTATAAAATGATGAAAAAGTGGGGATGAAGTAAATAGATTACTGAGATCTATTTTTTGGCTTGGACAGAATAAAAGACACTCAGTTTTAAAACAGAGGTAGGTTTTAGATGGTTTAAATTATTAGAAGTTTGAAGAAGAGGATGAGTTCAAGTTTGAGAATGAGAAAAGAACTCCAGGATAGCAGAACAAGAGTGGGAAAACAGCCAAGGAAAAACTGCAGCAGGGGTGAAGCCTAGGATGAGGAACAGAGGGGATGGAAGAGGCAGAGGAGCCAGGACCAAGCCAAGAGCAAAGCAGAGCAGGGTAGGGGGAAGGAAACCAAGCTCAGTTGAAAGAGAAATTAAGGTGGAGCTGGAATAAAGGGAAGAGAGCCAACTTGCTCTCCCCGTGACTGGTCTCACACACCTTTTGAGGACCCTCTTTGTACAGCGGTGCACGGCCTTTGTCACAGACAAAGTGGGCAGCAGCACAAAACCAGGGACAGAGCCACTGCTTCAACCGTGACAGGTCAAACCCTGCCATTCCATGGCACTTTTGTTTAGCTATCTGTGAGAGTTGGTCCTGTGCTCATCTAGTTTTGACAGTCTGATTCAGAAATGAGAATCACAGAATCACAGAGTATCCTGAGAGGACCAAAAGGATCATCCAGTCCAGCTCCTGCCCCTGCACAGACACCCCAACAATCCCCGCCTGTGCCACCCCTTGGGAGGAAGTTGTATAAAACCCAAAAATGCTCTCCAGAATCTTCACACACAAGTTCTAATGCATCCAAACACACTGGCAATTCTGAATTTCTAATTTTGAAGGCACTGTAGTACGATATGCAACATGTAGGGCCTCTACATAATGGTTTAGAGTCCGGCTCCGCAACAAACCCTGCGGAAGTGACAATGACTAGAAAACGATAGTGATAGAAAATGATGGATTCTAACAACTAACATCATCCTCCTGATGCTGCAACTACTTGCCTGGCTCAAATTCCCTGAGGCAGCAATGCAGAATGATGATTACTATTAAACAGACTCTCTCCACATATACTTCTGCTATGAATTTCACGTTTTGGTCTTGGTTTTCCTAATGCTTTTAGCAGGCAGTACTACACAGAGCAGAATGAGCCTTGGAACATTCCCATCACACCATATAATCACTACCAAGGGGGAGGGCAAGATGTGTGCTCATCAAGTGAGATAAAACCCACTGATCTGATCAAACTGGAATAAAAGATTTTGTTCAAATTAGATCAAAAAGGGAAAACAGTATAATCTGAAGATGCAAAAGTCATAGGGGCATAATCATCTCTGACTTTGTATCTTTAAACCAGGAATGGCTTTAGACAAAGGAATACAAAATATGTTTTGACAACCTTACAAGTGGATGGCACAAACTCAGTATTGTTAGGGCAGACACTACTGGATTATTTAAATTCACTGCAGAGACACACAGTGATGATTCAACCCCATCCAACCTCATTTCTCAGAAGAAACACTCACATTTCTTACTTTCATTGCATTCCTCTGTTTCATAAGAGTACTCCTATGGCAAGGAGCATTTTGGAGACTTTGAAAATGATCTGAACTGATAAATCTAACATCATAAAACCCATCCTCTCCATGCATTTTCACAGAAACAGAACAGCATGAGAACAGTCACATGAGGAGTGGGGAAATACACCTGGGATCTGCCAGTAGCTTTCCCAAAGAGCACTTTAAAGCAGCCCTACCTGATAGGGCTGGAAGACACGTCGGGGTCATGGGCTGTCACCTGCCCCAGCACAGAGTTGAGAGCAGCGTTCTCATGCACTTCCAGAAGGTAGGTGGGCGAGGAGAAGACTGGGGGCTCGTCAGCATCCTCCACCACGATCTTCACGGTGGCTGTGTCCTTGAAGGGGCCCCCACTGAGGAAGCGAGGGTCGATGTGAATGTTGGCCGCTTCCACCTTCAGAGTGTAGGACTTTTTGGTCTCAAAGTCCAGTGGCTGTTGGGAAGGACAAAGATAAATGTCTTTTTTTCATGGCCGCGGAGAAGAAGTGCATGCAATGCTGATGGATGGAAGTAATGTGCATTTTTAAGCACATGAAATGAGTTTTAATGCAGTCATTTCCCTCTCCCAGAAACCCGACCTCCAGATTTTCTAGGCACATACTGATATCTGTTTATTTACCAGACTCAGAGAAAACAGCACTGTTTCCTTGTTTTTCACAAGAAATTTACTGAAGTAGTCTCTCTCATGAATTATACCATTACAATTACATATCAGATAAATACTACAAATTTGTTGCTGGTGACATGAGTTGCATACCAATAATGCACTTCATCAGTGCTTTACTGGCTGGAGATAAGGAAAAAAATTAAACTGGCTCCACAAATAATAAATCTTTTATTGCATCCAGAAGGAAGTGAGAAATGCAAAGAACTGGCAATTATTATTTGTTGGACATGAGAGGCAAAATGTAGAGCTAATCATATAAGAAAGTACTTCAATATTCCTACACTTCGAGTACCTCTGTATTTCAGTTTATAGGAGTAAATGAGGTACACATCTCTCAGGAATTTCTTAAAACTGTAGCAATTTCTACTTCTGTATATTTTCTTTTTTTTTTTTTTTCATTTTCTTTCCCCACAGACAGAATCACAAAACAAATTACTTTATTCTATCAATGTACCTGCCATGTCACCACTGTTTTTACTATTTTACAGTTCCATATTAACTCATAAAAGATAAAAACTCAGTGGATTTAAGGGACTGAAATACCAAATAAACCCCAAATCTGTGACACTTCTGAGTGTTAGACTTTTTCATTATAGGAAATTCAAGTTTGTGTCTTGAAGCACATCAGTATAGTCACTATATAATTCTCTTGTGTCTCACAACGATTCAGATTTCAAAGATGCAAATTGCCAAGCATTGGAAAGATATTAAGATTTGCATTATAATGTCTCAGGGATAAAAAGAAGAGGACATAGACACTCTGAATCTGCAATGCAAATACCAGCAAGAGCACAAACAGGAATCTTCAGGAAGTCTGTCAAAGCCTTCAATATGTATATTTTCAAATTCTGTTGATTTTTTTCAGGTATGAATCAAGCTCTAATGGGATTTGCTCTTTCTTACAAATTCTAGTAAACACAAGAAAACCTTACTTCTTTAGCAGCTCTTAAATTAGTAAGCTTTTGAAATTATGAATGGGGATTTATAAATCAGCATATTCATAATTTGCCAATCATGGCTCCTGTAGCACTTTTTCAATTGCTTTTCATATGCTTTACAGAAATGACAGCACCCCAATACATTTAGTTATGCTTAATCAGAAGATCATATTGAAAATTTACTCAGCATTGTCTAAAGCCCATGATTTCATGCTGAAGAAAATCTGTTGGTGAGCAGTACCCTCCATACATCATCTACTGGAGTAGAACCAAAATTATTATTGCTGTCAAAATGAAAATATGAAACAACATTATGGTTGAGGCTCAGTTATGAAATAAAGCCAAGGGAACTGGGGCAAAAGGCTAATTGCCTCAGCTTACAGGAGAGGCCACAGCATACAATAAATAACTGTAAAGAAGAGCTGGGCTGTATATCATAATTTTCTCTTTAGAAAAACAAATCTGAATTTGGATAAATATACATCAGTTTATTATAAATCTACAGTTCTGACCTATTCACTGAGAAAGAGAAAATACAAAATTCTGACAGGCAATCTGCCTGACCTCATTAATGACAGGTACAAGTGGAATATTAATTACTTGTACCTGAACCACTGGATTCACCTTTTTTCACTGGAATATTGTGGTTTGGGGTTTGTTTACTTTTGTTTTTTGTAAACAAAGATTCATTTAGAGTGATCTATGCTACGTAGTTTAAACCCTCTCTGCCACTGCTATAAATGACATTCACATCCTTTTTCAGAACACAGCATGAGAAACAGCTTTTTCTCCTTCCCCAGAAAATAAAGACAAATAAATTTGCAATTAATGTTTCCCTGACTTTATTAAAGGAGTTTTGTTTTATGCTGCCTCTCCCCATATTTCTGTACTTAATTGGGTGGTGCTTTTGTTGTGCAAATGCAAATACCTCACCTTGGACACATCAAGACTGTACAAGCATAGAAAAGGTTTTCTTTAGGGCCCAAATTTGGCACTTCTCATGTGAGACTACTGATCTCCTTAATAAAGGGCACTGAAATCCCTGTTCATTGAGTGAAAACAGTTCAACACGAGAAAAGGCAGAAGACTAAGCTCTCACACATCAGGTAATGTAATTTAATTAATACATTGTGATTTATTTTTCTCTGAACAGCTATACAGGAAATCAAATAATTGAGAAAAATTATTTGATGAATACTCAGCCAATATTTTATGGAAGTTTAAACCACCACCAAAGTGGAATCTGATCTACTCCACTCCTTTGGAACCAGGGGAGCAAAACCTGCATGATTTCACCACAGGGGAGCCTGGATAAGATTAACACATTTCCAGCATCCATGGAGGTCTCCCCAGTTGTCACCTCAATGAAAATTCGGAGGGACACGGCCAATACACGCCTTTGCATCACTTCACTGGCTTGACACCTCAGCCACAGATAAAAGAATCCCTGGAATTCCAGTATCTTCTCACAGAGTAGAGTCTGCCTGGGTAGTTGTATGTACAATAAACATTTATGGTTTTGAACAGAGACATGATTTACCTTTCTCACTCTAATAATGCCGTCCTGAGTTTGGGCATCTGTAGTAATCTCAAATATATCCATTCCATCTCCTTCAATAATATCATAGGATGATTTAGCATTTTCTCCAATATCCAGGTCATTTGCTTTCACCCTTCCTATTGGTTCACCAAGAGCAACATCTTCCATTACTGAGAAGTGATACAGACCTTCCAAATAAGAGGAAAAGACTAAACATTACACCTGGTCCCAGTGTCCCCTGGGTGCTCTGCAATGTTTACACTTCCCCAACGCCAACTCTCGAGATGTGCAGCTGATCCAACCCCCATCAACAAAAGTTACCGACCGAAAGCAGCAAAACGTGGTCCTCACACAAGAAAATTCAGTTTACTCTAGAGGAGAGTCCTTTTCATTCCAGCAGTCTCCTGCTTCCTCCTTGCAGGGATGTTTTGTGTAGGCAAACACAAATATTAAGCTTCTTTCTACACTGCAGAACTTACCTTGTTTTACAAATGTTTTATTGACAAGGAGTTACAATTCAACCATGAAATTTAGATTTTTACTCCACAGGAAATTGGTCTAATACTTTAAAAAAGTATTGTGTAAATACTTATGTAACTTCAAATATTTACTGCTTTTTAAAGTTTGATCTGATTTTGTTTGTTTAAGCCCTTCCACCTCCCTTTTGTGGTAAGAAATTAATCAAGAAACATTCAAGGAAACCCACAAAATTTATGTTTTATTGGAAACAATAACTTTTCATAGCCACCATTCCTATGTTTACTGTTTGTTTTAGAGTTAGACTAAAATCCACTAGAAATTGCTATTCAAATTGTCAGCATTTTATTTTTTCTTACACCTGCTTCAAACCTTTTAAGTTAAAAAGCATCAAAAATCTATTTAGATATATTATTTTAGGTAGGAATTTTATTAACGCAAAACCCAAAATACCCTTTTCTCTTGTATCTCCCTGCTCCTAACTACTCTGAAAACCAGAAGACACAAGTTTTACACCCCAAATTCTTTCTGGAGTCCCTATATTTTTACCTCTTTATAATTACTCCTATTGAAGCTGAGGTTAACAATCAATGGAAATGCTGCTCAGGAGTTAAAAGAGGCAAAAGGAATTCAAGGGTAATAGATGATTAAAACAGTTTTTGTCAAAGGATCTGGCCTTGTTCTTCCCTGTTCTCCCTGTTGTTCTAAGACAACCTGCGGTTGTTTTACTGTTAAGTGCAGATAGCAATTTTCCAAAAACAATGTTCTAGGGTTGTTGCTTTACCTGTCATAGTTTATTGCAGTAGCAACTGTTGAAAATAGGAAGAAACTGTGAGGAATTCACAAATACATGTATTAGATACACAACATAGTCCCAAAGTGATTTGTTTTTAATGTTTCCAGGCTAAATTATTACAGATAATTTGGAGATCATCAGGATTCCTCAGAATATCCATAATGGCTCACAAAAATGAGCAGCCAAAGCAATGAAGTGCCTTGGGAGACTAAATTATGCGTTCATCATTTATTCTGCTGTCCACACTTTGTGGTTTGAATCTCCAGGCACAGCTGATTGCATTGTTAAGTTGAAATTTTGCTCTCAGATTTATTAAAATAGTTTACAAAATATTAAAAAATAATAAAAAATTATGATGCAGCTGACTCTTTTACACAAATTCCTCTCCAGAATTATGAGTTGTGTCATAGTGCTGAGCTGACCAAAATATCCACATTGGGCATCTTTGAAAGCCCTGGGTTTCCACAGCAGTGCACAGTTCTTCTCATTACTATTCTGTGGTAAACTGCCAGGTTAAAAACTTTGGTGACTTATAAAATGCCTCTAAAATTATTTCAGAGAGATCACAGAAGTAGTGAAAGTTCATCTTTTTCATTTCTAAAACCCAGGAGGCTAACACTCTGAAATCAAACCATAAATATACATTTCTGTCCTGCCTGGAAACAATAACCCGATAAAACACCCTGTTTCCCGAGCTCATTACCATTTATTGTGCAAGCAGCATGTATTACATCTTATGAATTTCGATTTCATTCTGGCTAGGCTTATTGTAAGTTTGATCCTTTCTTATTTTCCTTTCCAGGCAAATGCAAACTGTGCTTCAACAGTGTAAAAAAAAAAAAAGTTAGGCTTTGCTCAGCTCTTGTCCAAGGGCAGAGCTGTGCTAATCTGCAGTGCTGGGCAGCCAGCTTGGAATGCTACCTTTCAAAAGGCAGAATTTGTAATAACACCCAGCTATAATATTACTGTGGCTCATCATTAAAAGTAATAAATACATAATGCCCAGTCACGGCACACGCAGGGCTTTTCCCCTAATGAATTTCCATAATGGTCAGTGATTATTCCCAGAGGGAAGCTTGAATCCTGCCCGGGCTGTGACAGCTTCAGAGGGAACACCTTCCTTGCTGCTGCAGGAAAGCTCATCCAGGAGCGAATGCACTCCAGGCAGAAGGATGCAGGAATTTGCTGATGCTCCCAGGCAGTGTCACTGTGTCCCAGCAGCACTGGGAAGGGGTAGTGTCACCTCCACGTGCTGTGCTGCAGGGCTTCCCCCAGCCTGGACCAGCTGTGTGCTGATTTTGGGGTCACATTTGTGCCACACTGGCAGCCAAAGGCTTTTTGAGACAGTGCTGGTACAAGTCAAAGCCAGGTGAGCAGGCAGGGGCAGCTCTGCAGGCCCTGAGCAGGAGCCACAGGACACTGCAGGCACAAAAGAAACATCCCTCTGCACTCTGGAGATACACTTCATCTCTGGACATCGACATTATTAGGGAAATTGTGGGAAAACACTAACACGGGGGAAGGCAATGCAATGGGACATGAAGTAAAAAATTTATGCATTTCCTGCTTTATGAGAGAAAACCTTTTTTTGTGCAGAGTGCTTATCTGTTAAAAACCACTACGTTGAGGTAATAAAATATATATTTTGAAAATAAGCTTTTGCCTCTGCTTATTTATATTAGATTTCTCTTTCTCCCACTCCATCTCTGTGCACATTTTCTAGGCTACAGAAGAATATTTATCATATGCTGAGCACTAGGACAAACCCATTTTACTCTGTGTCCTCAGAACAGGGCAAAAGTGGACTTCAAGTCATACATACACGGAAAATAATTAATTTTACACTGGGTCCATGAGTACTTGGTCGAAAAACATACTTCTAAGAAAGCAAAAATTATACAAAATCTAGCTACAGGCTCAAAAACCTTTTAATTTTCCAGAACAAGCTGGATAAAATGACAAGTTTCTAATAGTGTATTAGATTGCACCTGTTCCAAATAAAATCAATCCTGTCATTATGCTCATTCTTCTTCTTTTCTTTTTGTCTTCATCTTGGAAATAGACTACAAAGCTTGCAGAGAATCTCAGCAGGATACCAAATCATTTTAACCTAGCTCAGCAAGATACCCATTGGAACCACAGTAGAAAATATGGATTTTGAATTAAAGATCAACAATTATCTAGATTCAGACTCTTCTTCTTTGTTTTCTTCAGTATTGCCTAATTAGTGAAGGCTTTATTTCTTTTATCTGTTATATGTGTCTTTTAGTGGTGGTGTCACTTGTCTGCGTGAGATGGAAGCAACAAAGCACATAGAAACAACCGCACTGAGAGGAAATAAATGGATTTTCAAAAATATTCAGGCCTTCTTGGGTGGATGTAAGAGGGGTAACAAGGAAGGCAGAGATCTGTGTACACTGCTGTGGACATAATTCCCTCTTTCCTAAGTTCTTAACCAGGCAGAGGACTATTAATCTTTCTCTAGTAACAACTACATTTTAAAAATCACATTAAAAACTCAGACAATATGAAGATTAAAAAAACCCAAAAACCAAACAAAAAACCAAACCAAAACAAAAAAAAGACACAAAAAACCAAAACCAACCCAACAACAACAACCAAAAAAAACCCCAAGAAAACCACAAAAAACAACACTATAATTCCTTCTTATATAGGAGCACACATACATATAATGGCACTTACTCTGTGCAAACTTAGGAGGATTGTCATTCACATCAGTGAGTGTAATTGTCACTGTTGTAGTTCCAGAGAGTCCACCCATATGTCCTCCCATGTCCTTTGCTTGGATGACCACAAAATATTCTTCTTTGGCTTCTCTGTCCATGTTGGGAAGAGCTGTTTTAATTATAGCTACAATAATGGGGGGGACACAGTTAGGTACAGACACAAATCCAGTTTGCAGCTGTTTTTACGGATCTATGCAAATATTGGTATACAAAAAATGTCAAAGGTCCAGTCAGGTTATCTCTTAATGCAAAGGATAAAGAAGAATTTGAGATTTTGAAAAAATTATCTTAGAGGTCACCTACCGTGATTTAATTAAAGTGCACTGTGGTTCATAACCCAAGAATTAATCACAGCTGTGATACACATTTGTTTTACGTTTTCCTCCTGACAAACTTCTTGGTTTCTGCCCCACCTCCCACAGAAAGCCACCACTTCCCCACAGAATTCCCAAACAAAAGACAAACATGAAGCAAGCTGACTCTGTGGACACTGTTAAGCATATCTGTTCAGATTGTTTAAAATATTTTAAACCCAACCCATTATTTAATCTGCTCTAGTGTATATTGCAGGCTACAGTTGTTCTATTAAGCCATAAACTTGAGTGCCTAAATTCGAGCAGGAGGACAGACTCCACTCCACTGTCCCTGCTCGAGGGCAGTCACCAGTGGGACAATGACCTCAGGAAGCTGCCACCACCTACTGTATCAGGTTAGAAGCTGATAAACCTACAGAACTAAAATGATCTGCTGTATATCACAATAGAAAATGTCAGTGGGCTGAAGGAAATAGCCCCAATGGACAGTCCAATTAATCCACTGCAAACTACTCTAGATTTCATGGACATGTAATAGAAGAAATAATAAAATGATTTTTTCTTTCCAAAACTTTTCCACCTGTAATGTTCTATTATATTCACAATATGAATGGAAAGTGCAATACTAAATGTTTAAAGGTAAATTTAAATAGTGCTCGTTGCAGTTTAGTAAAGTCGACCATAATAGTAAAATCTTAAGGGACTAAAGTAGCTCCATTAAAACTAGGGGAAACAATTCAAAATCTTAAATTGAAATATCCCTTTTTTTTTTTTTTCCCCTTTTAAACCACCAGAGCCACAGAAGTGTTGGGGTTGGAAGTG
The DNA here is from genome assembly GCA_013397895.1 of Origma solitaria. NCBI lineage: Eukaryota > Metazoa > Chordata > Aves > Passeriformes > Acanthizidae > Origma > Origma solitaria. The sequence goes on from VZRL01007054.1 coordinate 153,660, forward strand.
CCCTCTGGAGATCCTCTGGTCCAGCCCCCCTGCCAAGGAAGGGTCACCTGGTGCAGGGGGCACAGGGACATGTCCAGAGGGACATGAAATCCCACAATCCGTAAGCTTCATTCCAGCATAGGGTGAGTGGGGTTTGGAGGCACAAGGCCTATGGCACAGCAGGTCAAGGTGGGAACCCACACTGCAGAAAATGCCTGTGTTAAGTTTTCTGAGTGCAAAGAGGGGAATAATAAACCCCATTTTTCAGATTTGATAGGTGCAAAATACAGTCAGTGAAAGAGTAGGGTCATTTCCTTTATGGCAGCCCAGGTAAGGAGAGTAAACGATGTTTAATTCTAAAATCATTTGACAGTTGTGGCTGGTTTGGACTGACTGGGTTACTATTTGTGAATAATAATGATGTATTCTCCAAGTAAGTCTATTGTTATAAGTGAAATTACTCATAAAAAGCTTTCTAGTGCAAACCTAGGCTATCAGAATTTGGTCCACACTCATTCTTTTCACCAATAGAGCTGATACAAATATCAATGAAACCTTATTTCTGTGGAGCTTGCATTAAGCATCCTATACTTTTTCTCCATAACTATTTTTTTAGGCAGTTTCTATGTTTGTTTGGGGTTTTTAACCTAATTTACACAGTTAACTCTAGCCTACAGATGAATTGTATAATTTGTATTCTGCATTTTCCACTGAGACAAGTCAATTATTTCACTAAAGTGATGGTTTTTCCTAGACAGGTATTTTAATTTGTCTCTTGATGTATTGAACAGTCTAGCCCTTGCCTGTGGTTTGAAATATATTAGGAAGATTAAATACCTTTAGAAGGGCCAAAATAAAAATTACAATTTTGACTTTTAAGATGTAAAAATTTTTGAGTTTCTTTTTCTGTCTAAAAGTACTAACACAAGCTGTTATTTCAATGGTTTTACACATATCTGCTGTCTCAGACCATAAACCATTTGCCAGAAGCTGAGTCGAAGTCAAGTCTCAATTTCAAATACAATAAAAGGCTAAAAAGCAGTTTACTGTTTAAATTACTGTAAGAGGAACTGAAGGTTTTTAAGCATCGAATCTCTCCAAATTACACAGGCTGATTGTTACCACCGCATTCAGAAGCTATAGAATTGAGGTCAGCAACAGAGAAGTGCTGATATCTCTGAAGCAAATTAAAAAAGCTCCATCCTCACCTATTGTGATCAAGACAAATACAGGCTAAGAGAGTTCTGCATAAAGAATCTCAAGGATATTTATTTGTTCTTTTGCTTTATTCACCAGTTCTCAGGCTGGGCTTGCAGGAAGTATGAAACCATCTGTTTATTTTTAGAACACAATCCAGGCTCACCAAATACCAACACAGAGAACATTAATTCACTGAGCATTCAGCCCGCTCTGCTTCAGTTCAGCCCAGAAACAAATCGAGAATAAAATCATAATCACTTTCAGCAGGCAGTGATGGATGAAAGGATATGTGCCAAACAGGAGCAGTTTAAAAGCGAGAGAATTACCATAAACTAATGTAAGGCAGGTAGATGCTTGTTGGAAGATTGTATTCAGAACAGTTATCAATGGCTTACTGTCAGAGGGGAGAGATGGATGATGTGCTTCATGGGCTTTGTTCTGCTTCTAGAATCGTTCTGTGTTTCCTGAATGACAGAAGGCAGGGAGAACTTAGAGAGCCTTCCAGATTACACAAAGTTGGAGCCATTGCAAGTACAGGAAGAACAGGATTAGAGTTCAAAACAATTTTCATAATTTGGAGAGTCTGAAATAGCAGGATGCGACTCAATTTGGCAAGTAAAAAGCATTTTGTGTGAGGGAAACAATTAACTTCCCAATTACAACAGAGCAGATGACTCACAAGACAGAAGAGAATGTGGAGTCAAAATGAGCTGAATGTGAGACAACAACGTTTTGCTGATAAAAATGCTCAAGTATTTCCTGGTGTATTAGTTAGTATGTTATGTGGAATAATTGTGAAATAATCCTTCCAGTTCACTCACACAGGTAAGGCTGCAGCTGGAACAGTGTGCCCAGTTTTGAAAAATACTGATTTATATAGTCAGGGAGGTATAAGGAAAACCTTTACAGGCAAATATGTAAAAACCATGGGGAACTACTCTCCTTTTCCACTGGGGAGAAGAAATAAAGTGCCTTAAATATAACCCCAGAATGGGTTTCAGCTGCACCAAGAGAGATTTCAGTTGAACATTAGGGGAACAGTTTCTAAAGCAGAAGGTAAGAACTGACAAGAAGGCTGCCTGTAGAATTTGCAGCATTCCCATTCCCCCAAGTTTTAATGAAACTCAATCAATCGTCTGCCAAGAATGGGAAGGGAGAACCTGATCCTTTTTGGGGCCGAGGGCACTCCCTGCTTTCTCACTTGAGGTTCCTTCCCTCCCTAATGCCTAAGGTTAAGCCTTTGTCTCTTTGTAGCCTGGAATCATTCACAAACCTTAGTGCTATGAAAACATTCATGGACGTGTGGTACAACCACTGAGCAGGCAGGATCTCCCTACAACCACCAGCATTTCCCTACAAAGCCTCTCCCTCAGGCTGCAAAGATCAGGAAGCAGCTCGGAAGGTGAAGAAGTCAAGAAGCAAACTATTCTTTCCAAGGATGAAACCCCCCAATATTGAAGTACCTATTTTTTCTTGGCTGAGTTGCTTTTCCTAAACAGCCATTGGTGTCCCACTGCTCAATAGCAAATAAAGCAGCTGCAGAAGGGCATTTACTTCGGCAGTGGTCCTGACTGCACACACTGAGCCATTTGCACAGTCTGCCTCACAACTTGAATCAGTTCAAATGCACCCCTGGGGGCTACTTTCCAAAACCTATTTGGAAGAATATACACTGCCTCACATTGAAAAACACCAGGGGAAAAGAAGCAAAGTGTCAGAGGCTGCAGCCTGTGAAAAGAAAGAAGAGAAGCAAAAGAAGCAATAGAAATAAGGACCTGGTTTTCACTTTTCTCTCCATTTTTTGAAGGATCTCTTTATGATAATGCTATAAAACTATACATAATAATAATTGAGCACATGGAACAAAACCAAGCAAGCACTATGCAAAATTGGAACCTGGCCCTGAAAAGCCTTTCTTAAGCATCCCATTCATCTCACATGTTTTGTTGAAGACTTCCTGCTATTTCAACTTGTATACTTTGATACTTTGGAACTTTCCCTACTTCATTGTGCAAGAGCTAAGTAATTGCTTTGATCCTCCTTCCGTGCTAAAATCTTGGTGGAGATTCTTATTAAATATAACAGTCACTTAGGACCCAAACACCTGAAAATCAATCATGCAATGTCTTCAGAGAGCCATGAGAGGCATTCTTTGTGTTCCCATGAAGCACAGCGACCTCAGCGAGGTTTCAGCAGTCCATAAGAAAGGTTCACTTGGAGATCTGTGGAAAACCAGTGCCATACATCTTAAAAATGAGTAGATCACAACTGCCTCTATTCAAAGTTTAAAAAAATGTAGTGCTTTGATGTTGTGATACAGGAATACTGATCTACTATTTTAAATTGTATTTACCATTATCATAATCTCTTTAATACGCATTATCACCAAATATTCTAATTTCTTGTTTAGTTCTAATGCCTTAGATTTTTATTTTAGCGAGACAAGAAACATATCTGCAATCTCTATCAAAGCTGCCTAACTTTCTATAAAAGTTATTAATTACAGGAGCTGTCTGAACTACATTCAGATGTAGATATATTTCAAATCAAAGTCATTAGATACAGTAAAAATAATGACCAGGTGGAGAATTGAATGCTATATGACACCATTTTATATTTCTGTGTAATTTTTTAATTTTTAATAGAGAAGCTAATACTGTACATATTTTATCCTAAGGCTTATTTTTAAAAAGTATATGGGGAAGATGGCATTTTCTGTCAAACTGTTGAGGTTGAATATAGTTTTATTAATTCACATTTCTTAACCTACAATGTATTTTATTTTCTTTTCAGCCCATGTTACTACAAATTTTGTGGTTTCTGCTCATGTTTTCATTCTGATGCAGACCCTGCAAGTTTGTTATTGCATGAGGAATTACCTGCCTCTCTCTCCATACGTTCTGCTAAAAGTACAGCCCATAGGACACGACTGGATAGCACCTGCTATAATGCTGCTTTTTGAATTCAGGTGAACTTTTCTCTGGGTTTTAGAGAATGGATACAAAGCTTTAAGCTCTACTCACCAGCCATCCCCTTTTCCCCGGGACCATTTTCTTGCCATGGTGAAAGGATCACCCTCCCACCAGCTGAGAACAAATGCAGTAAATAAACATTTGGCACTGCATTTATGACCTTGTTCTCTTAGCATTTTATTTGTAGCGACCTAATAGCTGTGATTACACCAGACACTTTACAGAAAGTAGCCCTGGATTCTTTTTCAGGTGCTTTCCAACTCCAGCTGTGTAGCTCAAATTCCTCTCTCTAATTCAGGCCCTTGAAGCACAACATTATTTAGATATGTTGCCTGTTTTCCTACTCAGCATGAGGAACAGTCAAGCTCAAACTACCTCACTAGCTTTCTAAAATGATAGAGTTATTGCTCTGAAATGCGACAAATATGTGCGGTATCAGCTTTTTTTGTTACTGCTATTATTTGATAAACTCAAGAAGCAGAAATCACTTCTCTCCAAATGCCAATCTGCCTTGATCTTAAGCCACTCAGCTTTACCAACTGCAGACCATCAGAACTGCTCTCAGACGTCTCTGCAGTGATTTTATACTTCTTTTACTAATCAGCAAGGGCAGCTCTTGGAGTCACTGAAGGGCCCAATCCTGAACACCTGATCCATAATAGCTGCACTTTATTCTCGTGGCTAACAAGCAAAGCTGCAGGACTGACTCAGCTCTGCTCCTGGCTCCGTGTCAGCCCAGCCCTCTCCTAATGGACCGTCACCAAGACAACTCACAGGGCCGCCAAAGAGCCTCACTGGAACACCTTGACACATCTCCTCAGCTTGCACAGTCCATTTAGCACACAGAGACAGGAGAAGACTCCCAGCAGTGTGAAAACAGACTCTGTTTGCAGCACTGTGTCCGAGCACTGTGAGGGCAGCGAGCAGGGGTGAACTCCAGAAACGCCTGTGTGTGCTGGAGCCATCCTGCTGCCCTGGGAATGTTGCCCTGGGAATGGTACCCTGGGAATGATACCCCGGGAATGCTGCCCCGGGAATGGTACCCTGGGAATGGTACCCCAGGAATGCTGCCCCAGGAATGGTACCCTGGGAATGGTACCCCGGGAATGCTGCCCCAGGAATGGTACCCTGGGAATGGTACCCCAGGAATGCTGCCCCAGGAATGGTACCCTGGGAATGGTACCCCGGGAATGCTGCCCCAGGAATGGTACCCTGGGAATGGTACCCCAGGAATGCTGCCCCAGGAATGGTACCCTGGGAATGGTACCCCGGGAATGCTGCCCCAGGAATGGTACCCTGGGAATGGTACCCCAGGAATGCTGCCCCAGGAATGGTACCCTGGGAATGGTACCCCGGGAATGCTGCCCCAGGAATGGNATGTGTCGCTGGCAACGGTGCGCGGGGAAGGGTGCCCCGGGAATGGTACCCTGGGAATGCTGCCCTGGGAATGGTCCCCTGGGAATGCTGCCCCGGGAATGGTACCCCGGGAATGCTGCCCCAGGAATGGTACCCTGGGAATGCTGCCCCAGGAATGGTACCCTGGCAATGCTGCCCTGGGAATGGTACCCTGGCAATGCTGCCCCAGGAATGGTACCCTGGCAATGCTGCCCCGGGAATGCTGCTCTCCGGCCTGCATGCACCTGGATGCTGCTGCACTCCTGCCTTCTTCCAGGAGAAGGTGTCCTGCCATGGCAGGGGTGCAATGACATGAGCTTTAAGGTCCCTTCCAACCCCAACCACTCTGTGACACTATGATTCTACAAAAAGTAGTTTCTCCACCCCTCTTGCTAAAGCAGAACAACACCCACCCATCCCAGTTCATTCCTCTTTTTATTATTTCAGTTATGAGTTTACTAAACTTTCAATCTGCAGCGATTGGCAAGGCTGTGGAGCAGCAGCAGTCAATAAAATGAGCTGGAAAGCAGCAGCTCAATCCACGCTCTGACTCATGTCGAACAAGTACTTTCTCTCACTAACCCCATGAGGGTTTAGATCTGAAGTATTTAGAAGCTGAACTGTTTAGGAAGGCTCTGTTGAACACGAGTGAGTTCTGTTCCTAGGAGCTCATTACTTTCCCCTTACAGTAGGAGATTCCTTCCTGTACCAAAACTGTTTCCCCTTTTCTCTCCAGCCTGAAATGCTTCCTTGTCATTGTATCATGAGTAATTACAGAAACAGTCCCCGTGTCTCTCTTTTATTAACACCTCTCAAATATTTGTGCAGTGATTTCATATCCTTCTTTAATCACCTCTGATCCAGATTATACAAATTAAGTTCAATCAATCTTTCATTATAAGTAATATTCTCCTGACCTTAGCTACCCTGCTTTACCCTTTCCTCAGTATCTCAGTTTTTTTTAAAATGATGACAGCTCTTATCAGCCCTACACACAATATTGTGAGGGCACCTTGTACCCTTGGGAATGAACTGGGCACTAACAACCAGACAGAAGAAATAGCCTGAACTTCACAAACATATCTGTAACTGAAAAGTTTCTGGTTTATACCCTCTTGCTCCCTTGTTTTCATTCTGCTGGACTGTATTATAAGGTCTAAACAGAGGCAGGACTGCAAATTAAAATAAAAGATTCAATCCTGGCTCCTGTTGAGTGAAGTTTTCATTTCTAGGTCTATTAATTTATGTTCTGATTTCAGGGGTTCAACACTTTGGACCAGAGAGGGCCACACACTGAATAAACAACTCTGCTGTTTAAAGCATGTGCATTTCCAACTGAAAGTTAAACTTGGTATAGGGGAAACCCCACAATTATTCACCCTCCAAAGAAATGCCCACATTCTGTGAGGAGAGTCTTCAGCTCTCTGGGTCTCTGCCTCTTCTATTCATCTCAGCTGTACCACCTTGAGCCTTGGCTTTGTACCAATGCCCAAATCCAAGATGGCAGTGTTTAAAAGCTGCTCTTTTTCACCCACACTGAAGGATTGTGTTCCACTAATCCCATGTGCTTTCCAGTGCAGGAGGGCTTTGCTGTAATTTGCCTTGTTCATATAACTATATTTCAGGTGTGTGTAGGAGTGACAGTATTTAAGTTCATGTGAAATGTAAATAAGTCAGACACAGCCGAAAATGTATTTCCTCTGCCATCCCTATATTGTAGAACACAGTGTCACTTCATATTACTTTCCATTATGATAATCTTATTTTAAAGCTGACAGTCATGATTTAATATCCTTGAAAAAAGCTTAAAAGTGAGAAGTGTATCCAGCTACTTTTAGCAGTCTTAAGGAACTCCCTTTCCCAGCATTTGGATTGTCATCACTTGGATTATGAGAGAATCCATGCAACTTGTGTACCTTTATAAATAAAACACACCAGGCAGGGAGCCTGGCATCAGTTACTGAGATGGAACCATAATGATATAAGGAATATATTTCAGCCCACCATGAGTTTTGTTACTAATCTGATGCCATCACATTGTAAGTTTTGTCTCTCATAGAAAAATCTAAATCTGTATCTTTGTCATGTATTATTTATATCCACCCTCTATCCAAAAAACCAATGGTCATAATAAAACTCACCTATAAAAAGTGAAAAATATTCAGAACAAGCCATCAAAAAAGCATTTACCCTAAGCCACATTCAGAGCACTGAGTGTAAAATAACTTCTGAATTACCTCCTTTCATGTGTCTATAACTCTTACAGAAGAACTTGCAAACTAGAACTGCAGCAGGATATGCATTTTTCATCTCAGGTAATGGAAAATTATTGTTTTATGGGTCACTCACCAGCACTTGTTTCTTTGTGCCCAGCATTACAGAATTGTTTCAGTGAGGAGGTTGAGAGTAATGTCAGAGTTCCAGCTGAGAGTGATTCAGATAAGGGCCACATCCAGCTCCTGCCAAGCCAGGAGGAACCAAAAAGCAGCAGAGAAAGCAAGTGCTTTCCTCACATTTCCCCTCAGGTGTGACAACCCTTCCCTGCACACGCATGGAGCCACATCCTGCTCCTCTGCTCTCTTTTTGTGCTGAGCACTACAGAAGGCAGAGGAATCTGCAAAGAGGCGTGGTTGGGATAATTCTTCCTGGTTCAGCTTTCCACGTGCCATTAAAACAAAGCAGGAAGCTCAGACAACCCTGACTCCAAGCCAGGAAATAAAAAAAGTTGTAGACAGTGCTGCCCTGGTGTTGGTAGCTGCACAGATCTGCATTTATCCTTGCTTGCTAATTAAGATAATAAAAGGCCATCTAGAAAAACAGTAAATAGATCAGCTCCAAATAGCTATACTTGTGAGAACACTTGATGTGCTCTTGTGGAAAGACAGAAAATATTTACATTCTGAAGTGGATCACTCTTACATAGCCCATTTCCTAAAATGCTGATTCCATTTTGGGGAAGACACAATACCTGTGTTCAGAAACAATTCTCTTTCAAATTAATTGAAAAGGCTTTCAACTTACCACTGCACTAATGAAACGTAACCACAGAGAAAATGTAACTACACACACACACACACCCATGTTCCCTCTCACACCCCCAAAATTATCCCAAACAAACCTCAAACTCTAAAATATGTACCACACTTGGCAGATCACCTTTAGGTGTGATTTGTTTGGGGTAAAACATCGCTACACCTGCTCTGCTTTAATTTGTGCACTGTCACCACAGTATCCAAACACCTTCCCACATGAAAACTTCCCTGAGGGTGCTGAAGACTACAAGATAATTTGTTTTCCTGGCTTAGTTACTGTGAGTTGTGATGGCTCACATTGCTAAGGTTGGATAAATACAAAGAAACAATCAAATGACTTCACACTTTGTATTTGCTTTGGACATTTTTTGTTTGGAACAATCTTTTTTCATCCTGTATATGTGGCGGCAGTTTCTACATAACTACCTGCATCTGGTTTGATTAATGATTAAACTTTGATGTATATTTATATTTCACATATCCTAAACAAAGAAATGTGTGAGCAGGACGGAGATTCCACTACAGATGAAGGGCACTCCACAGAGATGGCAAAGAAACAGGGACCAGCTCAGTACAGAACTCATCCAGTTGTGGTCAATTAGAGGAGAACATAATTAATGTCCTCCACAGATCTAGAAAAATGGGGAATCTGAAACCATTTATTCACTCACAAGCAGCTCCATAACATGAAGCCACTCAGGGACTGTGGCCACAGTTGGATTCTTTGTGAATAAATTCCCCTTAGACACTAACATGGCATTTTCATGGTAACTGAGCTGCTCTGCAAAGGAATATTTGTAGCTAGAAATGAAGGGAGGAGGAGGGAATTAATGCCAGTGAAACAGGAGAAAAATCCTGATTTTCAGGTTCACCAAGAAGCTTTGGAGCTCTCTCTGGCCTTCATGATAACAGGAATCACTTTCCTAGGTGAGGAATAGTTACTTCTTTGGATTAGGCATCAGGGTTTAATGCAATACAAATAAGAAAATTGAGTAAAATGAAATAATTTTCAATATTTGGAATGTTTCTTTCAGGCCATTTTTCTGTAAAAGAAAATCTTCTGTGTAGGTGGAGAATCCACTTCTCAGCTCCTTTAGGAAAGCTGATGTGTTCCCATGCTGAGGCACTAACTTTCCCTGGGAGAAACTGAGAAAAATCCTACAGCCAATTTCCTCTAATTAAGACAGCTCACGCAAGTCAATACTTCATGCAATAATTTGAAATATTAAAGAAACCAAAGAGTATATTTTGATACCTGATGGTCAGAGGTCTGTTCAGAGTTGTATTTCCACATGATTGTGACAAATGAGCCTAAGGAACTAAGGGCCTTCACTAGTAATGCTCTTTTAACACACTTATTTTTGGAACAAGCTGCTCTTTTTCCATTGTACTGTGCTAGGATTTTTCTCTGTAAAACTCTATTTTACATGCAGTGTAAAAATAAAAGGCTGAATCATATTTCAGAGATCCCTTTCACATTTAGGATACCTGTCCTTCAACCAGAATAAAACGCTTTAATGGACTAATCCATTAATATTTATTGATGCACACTATGCACATAAAGTCCCATGAAGTTAGGGCATTTCTAGGAATGGGAAATATTTTTTCCATGCAATTTCATCAGAAGGACTTAAAGAAATTCCAGCTTTTAAAGATTACAGGAGTACTGTGTTTAATGCTGGTGAGAAAATTTAGTACACTTGATCTATCAAAATAATCCTTCAATAATTTTTGAGTATTTATTGTATAATTTTGTAAATCTGCATAACGACAAAAATTTTTACTCCTGTTTTACTCCTTTATGGTCATATAAATAAATGCACGTATTTGTGTGTTTTGAAAAGAGTTTTCGTTTTCTTCTCCTTAGGAGATCTCATCTCCTTCCCTCACAGTGATTAAAAATTACTTCCAATAACAGGTGAAATAATATTAAAAATAATATCAAATCACCTTAAAATGTGCTTTTTAACATAACCAAATGAATTTGCCGTAAGTACAACATATGTACAGAAAACAAGAGGGAATGGATTTCTTGGCACTGCTTGCAGATGACTTTCAAGACTATAAAACCACAGAGAAATATAGTCACCCTAAATGCAGGCTAATAAAACTTCACACCCACACTCAGTACTGATGCTCTTTCTCTCCCCGAACTGATCCAACCAATCAACAAGGAATTTTTAATGAAAACATGAGATAAACTCACTGAAATTCCCAAGCTACATTGTACTTTCTTTAACTTGGAATAGTTGAGCCCAACCATTGCCCAGCCCTGCCAAGCCCACCTTGTCCATGTCCCCAAGTGCCACATCCACACAGCTTTAAGTCCCTCCCCACCACTGTCCAGAGCTGTGCCAGCCCTGGACAACCCTTTCCATGAAGAAATTTTCCCACTACCCAACTTAAGCCTCCCTTGGAGCACCCTGAAGTCATTTCCCAACGCAGGGATTGTTATTCAGTCACCTACCTGTGTGTGGCTCAATAGAAAAGTAAGGCTGTCCTTCCAGGATGCTATAAACCAGCTTGGCACTGTTTCCATACACTGGATCATCTGCATCTGTGGCTGTTACTTTAGTAACAAAGGTGCCTAAAGAGAAAGAATACACACAATTAATGTTTACACTCACTGGAAATTTGCATATCTTATTCAAAAGCTAATTTGAAACAAAAATTCATTTCCTTGTGAGCTGTATAACGATAATAAAAGAAGAAAAAATATCAGTAACAAGTTAAAATATTACTTGTGGAACACACACAAAACATTTTCCTTCAAGCTGATATGTGCCAGCAGCCTGAATTTCTGGGTAAAACAAAAGCCCTTTTAGTATCTGTATTATTTAAAGTTTCTTTGTAGAATGCATTTAAAGCTACCTGGTAGATCTGTGTATACTTCAAGCGTTTGCAAGGAATCATATCAAAGGGATACAAAACACAAGGTTAGTAATACCATATAACATGCTGCATTTAAGACTTGCAAATTCACACTGGAAAGAACCTTGCCAAGTTACAGAGACCAGATAGAAAAACAATAATAAAAAGAGTTCTTTTTTCTTCCCTTGGCTTGCAGCCATGATAATGATTCGATGTGGCCACAGTGACAGAGTTGGGACAACAGCTATTGTCTCTGAAATGAGGCTCTGCCACTCAGGGGGCCATTGTTCAGCCAGAGTTACAAATTCCATACTCTGACAAAAATAAATAGAAAAAAAATACAGAAATTACCCTTTTTATTTCTTAGACAACATAGCACTTGCCACTTCTGTAAGCAGCAAAAGGGAACAAAATTCAGTTGGTTGCATTAAGGTTGCTGCAGAGACTCTTTTTTTCTGACATAGAAGCATGATGGCATTAATTAGGCTAACGATAAAGACAATATCTACAGAGGGAGAGAAAGCAAGAGCAGGAAAAAGGTTAAACGCTGAATTATGTTCAGAAATGAAAATAATTACAGCAAGCACCAAAAATCCCCCTTTTTGGATATGCCTATAAAAATACCCTCCTGTTCCTTCTACCCTTGGTGTGCTGCTGAATCCTAACCCCACATCACTTCAGGACAGGAGTAGGAAAGGGAAAGAGACCCCTTTGGCACCTCCTTGGCTCTTGCCCTGCGTTCCCTTTTCCTCTTTCCAGGGCAGTTTTGTGGGTTACAGCGCATGCAAATTATTTACAGGAGTGTTTGCTGATTTAGATCTAATTTGCATATGACCCAAGAGCTGCCATTTCACTTTTTCCCACATGGGCACTGCAAACACCATGGCAAGATGAGGGCTAGGACTGGGGAGGGCAGGATTTGGGAGGGTGGAGAGTCCCTTTCTCATGGAGCACAAGATCTGCTGGCACTGAAGTTGTGGCAGGTTAGCTGCATGGAAGCAATGGGATAATTCCCAGGGAAGGGAATGTGGATTGCAGAAATACATCTCACTAGCGGAAGAAATGGCTTTGGCTGATATTGGTCACTTATTTCTGGCGTAAATTTACCAATTCTTACAGGGGAGAATAGCAGCAAAGGGAGGCAGAGCAGTGCGAGCTCCGCCATGGCCCATCTGGAGGGAAAGTGTCCCCCCAGCATCTCTGCTCTGTTCAGCAGGACCCAGAGGAGTCCTGCAGCTGCTGAATATCCCACGGAAAAGGAATATTATGTCACATCTCTGACAGATGCTTGCTGAGCCTGTTTTATAAACACGCACACTGTTCATGTTTTGAAGCTTAACTGTATTTGATACTGAAAGGCATCAAATCTCGTACCTAACCTTTAATAGAATAGTTTTTAACCTGTCACTGGGACAGGTTAAAAATGGACTTTATCCTTGACTTGCTGGTTGGTTTGTAAGGAATTAACATCAGAAATTTATTGTCTGACCAGTGACAACAATTGGACACTGACAGACAACCCCTGACAGCTCTGAGGGGAAATGAGAAAGGGGACAGGTGAGATCCTCAGTGACCTCCTTCACACACAGGAGAATCTGAAGAGGAAGAGGGAGGCAGCCCTGGGCACGCTCAGAGGCCATGGCACAGGCTGCAGAAAAGAAATGAAACAGGGAATAATGACAAGGAAGTGTAGAGGAAGCTTGAGTGTGGATGTTGCAGAAAGAGAGGGACAAAAGGCCCCTTGGTGGCTCACCCACAGCAGTGACAAGGCACGAGGAGCTGTGGATAACGGGATTGTCTCCCATGTTTAGGTTCTGCTGGCTCCCCTTTTGTAGCTCACACCCCAGTGACAAGGGCTCTGCTTTGCTGTTCCCACAGACAATCATCCCCAGCAGAGCTGTGCCTCCCCTCTCTGGAACCCAGCTACAGCCCCACCATCCCAGTGCATCCCAGTATGTCCCATCCCAGCATATCCCAGCCCATCCCAGTGCATTCCAGCTCCTCCCAGTGCATCCCATCCCATCCCAACAGACCCCAGGGCATCCCAGCCCATCCAAGCATAACTCAGCCCATCCCAGCTCATCCTAGCCCAGCCCATCCCAGTGCATTCCAGCTCATCCCAGTGCATCCCAGGGCATCCCAACACACCCCAGGGCATCCCAGCCCATCCAAGCATAACTCAGCCCATCCCAGCTCATCCCAGTGTATCCCAGCACATCCCAGTGCATCCCAGGGCATCCCAGCCCATCCCAGCACAACCCAGCCCATCCCAGCTCATCCCAGCATGGATGGGATGGGATGAATACAGGGTCAGAGCTTCCCACAGCTGGATCCAGGCTGAAATAGCAGGGGATGTGCTCATTTCTGTAGCTGCCATCATAAAACTTGTGGTTTGTCATCCTCTAAGACAGAAGAGGTTTGTGCAGAGCATCATTCAGTGGGACAAGGCTGAAATAAGATAAGGCTCATCACAAAGTGAAAATTTTAGTTAGAGTATTTTATCTGGACTGTTTCATTTTGTTTCCATTATATACTTTATACACAAAGGAAAATAAAGAAATAAAACTGTTGACTTCTTGGAGATTGTGTTTGATTTTCCTAGCTGGCTCTCATTTCAAAGGCCTTCAGAAATAATTACATTGCTTGTTTAGAAAGATTTGATATATAATTTCTATTCTTATCTTACTTCACTTGAGAATTCCTGAAGACTTTCTATAGATATTTATTTCAAGATTCCCAAAGTTGAATGGATATGCTGATTCTTTGATAAGCACATTCTTTATCCCAAGTGTTCATTAGACATTAAAGTTGAATACACCCTAATAAAAAGAGTTAATCAGTATCTAAAATTGCTTCCAATCCTGATGCTCTGCATTCAAGATCTTTTTTTCTTGTGATATAAAATAATTTAATCACTCATTGAGACCCCAAGTTCAACTGAAGTTTAGACATGTACTAAAAATACATAGGTAATATGTGTGTCAATATTTCCAGTTAAAGTACACAAAAAGCAGGGGGAGAGGCATATGCTTCTTTTTCTTTCCCTTACAGGTCATTTGAAGTGTGATTATAATCTCACCTAATAAAACTAATGAAGGGAACGGAAAACTGAAATACTCTTCTGCCTCCTAGAAATCAATTTCTTCCCCAGCCAGAGTCTGCCACTCAGCACTTCATTTCCGACCATCACACACACTCTTGAGGTCTGTCAAATCCAGTAATTTGCTCCCAACAATCTTACTGATGAAAATTGTTTATGGAAGATGTGAGCGATTATGAGACAGAAATTAAATAAATTGCTTCCACTATTGAAATTAGTTAAGCTTTGGCATAGTTTAAATTTTATCACCTTTAATTTGGATATTTTTTTTTTCTTTATGCCTTGAGTCAAATCTTCTGCAGGTGTGCAACACACCACTTTATCCTGTTCGCAGTGGCAATAATCAGTGTATTTGGGAGCAAATGCTGTCCCCTCTGCAGCTGCAGGTGATGTTGCCAAGTCAATGCTGCTCTGGTGCCCCTGCTAAGAGCTCACACAGAGCAACCAATCCCACTCCCATGGGGGACAGAACCTGGGCACCAAGGCATTTGGAGAACTGAGAGCCTCCTGACAGTGAAAAATAATGCAGAAAAAAGGAACCCACAGTAACAAGGCCTATTATTTAGGCAACCCCCACACCAGAACTCTCCAAGCTTTGGATTATCAATACTGAAGCAGGATTTTACTCCATGACAGACACTGCAGTTAGAAACTACACGTACATAAATATTTTTTTGCATGCATATTACGCTTAAAGTTTTAAAGATAAAAATTTTGCATTGAAAAAGCTGTAAGAATACAGGGAAGGGCATTTATTAAGTAAATGCTCTTGGAAAAACAACATTCTGGGTTCTGCCCAGCAAATAAACTGCTAAGGTTTCTGTTTGTGTTTAATTTTGACTGCATTTGGCTTGTGTTTGTTTCTTTGTCTATGCTACAACAAACTCATTTAGCCAGAGACTATGAATTTGAAATGGTGCCATTTTTCCAAGAAAGCCACTATTGTAGTCCAAGCCACTGTTGTCCTATTTACAATAATATTGCAGTTTTATATAATCTGGCCCAACAACATAATCACTGTTTCTTTTTTCTTTATGTGCCTAATGTTGCCTTATGTAAACCAAATTCTTTTTCTTTTCCAAGAGATGAGGCAAATTTTAAGATGTTCTGTTATAAAACTTTGTGTTTTTTCCTCAGGTACACTTTTGCAATGCTAATGACCCTTAAATATGGATTTAACCACCATAAATATAGACTGCAAAGAGATTCAAGAGATTTTAATTAATGAACACTTCTAACGTGCTTTAACCATTAGCCATTGCTGATTGTTTTACTCTGTCTTTACATCAGGCCAACAATCAGAGACACAATTAACAACAGGAGTATTTTTATTTGGCTAGGTGAGAAAGCCTGTGTTTGCCTGCAAACTAAGATTAAAAACCATCATAAAAAATAAGATGTGTGTGCTCAGCTAGTGCTTTTCTGTTGTTTTGGCTGTGTTTTTATGTGCAAGTCAGGGTACAGATTCTGCACATAAGTCAGAAAGAAAAATGCATATGCTGCCAAAGGGAGAAGGAAAGCAAATTCTTTTGGTGTGGCAGTGAAATGTGTGCACTGGGAAAAAAAAAGAAATCCAAAAAATCAAATTTGAATGTCCTAGAGGACGTAATGCATAGTTGGTGCCAGGAATTTACATGAATCCATATTCAATGAACAACCATTTTGTTGAAAGATTGTAATGGCTGGTAAAAATAAATAACATGACCATAACGAAACCTGGTGGGACCATGTTTTCTCATCTTCCCAGGGAAGGTTTTTGGTTTTTTTAAATTTATTTTCTGATGCCCTTTTTCACTCTTTCTGACTCACTCTTTCCTTATCTTCCTAATCTTCCAGATCCTGACAGGCTGAAATCTCCATTTCATCCAAAAGATCTGATTACCAACCTGACAGGGCATTAGGAGAGTATTTGCATGACAAAGCCTCACCATTATTTACCAACTCTTTTGTTTTCCGAAGAGGATCTGTGCTCTCCAAAACCTTCAGCAGGATTTGGAGCTGGGCTGATGGAAGCCCTGCAGTCAGGGGTGGTCACACAAAGCATTGTTTGTACCCGGCAGGTCAGACCTGCATTCTTTCCAAAATGAAGCCTTTTCTTCACTGTCCTTCTTTGCTATAATCTCACAGGTAGCATGACAGTTGTTGTCATGGTAACAATTTTTTATTGAATAAAACGGCAATAATCTCATAAAAACCTGCATAACTTCTTGACATGTAAATTATTACTGCCTCAAAGCTGAAGGAACTTATTCTTATTTGTTTTCCAATGTTGCTCATTTTTTTTTAAATGCAAAAATATGGTTCTAAGCCTTATCATCCTGCATTATTGCATGAGACCATTTCTAAACACAAAAATCTATGAATTAGAGGTTTCACTAACCAAATAAAGAAAATGTATATGAAATAAGGAATCTGTTTAAAGCGCGACAGAACTTGTTAACATATGCAAATTACACCCATAAAATATCATTGCATATCCTGGTGTTCATGCAGATATATAAATATATACACACATAAATTGTGGGAATGCTGCGTGAGTGGTTAAGGGTTCTTTTGCAGATCGTGTGTTATTTCAGCCCTACCTTCTGCACCTGCGTTTGGATGTTTTTATTATTAATAACAGCTACTTCATTGCCAAAGCTCTGGGAGCCCAACGTGTGGATCAGATCTCACAGTGCAGGAAAGCTCTCTCCCCAAAGGCTCAAGTACCAGGAAAGAGAAGTACCAGGAAAGAGAAATACAGACAGAAGAGACACAAGGAGGTTTTTGGACTCAATGATCCTTGAGGGTCCTTTTCAACTCAGGAATTCCATGATTTTATGATTCTGTGATGAGAGGATGTAAATCACCCTGGGAAGTGCCCAAAGGATGTCAGAACCACAGAAAAATATCAAGGATTGCTTTGGGAACAGATGACAGAGGTCTTGCGTGAGTTTTTCGGGAGATCTTCCCACACGTAGAGGAAAACATGTGAAAAACAGAAAAATATCAGCTTTTTTAATGTCCAGGAGACCCTTAATGAATGAAAAATGAATGAGGCAATAGAAGACACCCTAAGCAAAGGTGAAGAGTAGACATATGGGTCAGAACAGTCCACTGAGGGAAAAATGGGCAATTTGTGCTTGCCATGCTGGAGAAACAGGAAGGCCAGCATGGGGGAAGAAAAAAAATCAAAAAAATCAAATTTGAATGTTCTAGAGGACGTAATGCATAGTTGGTGCCAGGAATTTACATGAATCCATATTCAATGAACAACCATTTTGTTGAAAGATTGTAACAGCTGGTAGAAATAAATAACATGACCATAATGAAACCTGGTGGGACTATGTTTTCTCATCTTCCCAGGGACTTCTGGGGTTTTCAGGTTTTTTTATTTATTTATTTTCTGATGCCCTTTTTGGTCTCAAAAAGGCTCTCACTCTTTCCTCTCCTAATCTTCAGGAAGGCCAGCATGCAATCCAATGTATCTGTGAAGGAATCCAATATGCAATCATTTCTAGAGGCAGAAATGAGAAAGAAAATTTGTGTATGTTACAGATGTAATCCTGGTGTGTTGGTGATGAGAACCACATAAATACACAGATACAAGACTTCACTTAATCTTCTGCACGGAGAAAAACAACAACAAAAAAGCTTTGCTGCAATGAGAAATTGTACAAGGAGGAATAGCTTCCCAAGGGAAATAACAGAATCCTCCTCACTGAAGAGTTCACTCTTTTGCACAGAATGCTGGATAATGTATTCTAAGGGAAAACCCTAGAAAGACAGGAAGATTAACTAATAGGGTAATTTGTCTTTCCCAGCTGTAATTTATTTGACTCTAAGTAGTGAAATACTGTGATGCTGTCATGATCTTGTTTATGATGATTAAGGTAAGGAAGAAGGAAAAGAGGGTTATTCATACAACTCAGTTTTAGGCTCAACTGACTAAATTAGATACCTAGCTGCACCAGCTGCCTGCTCCACCTGAGGGAGGAAGACACAATCATCCTCTCCCAGAATCCTCCTTTCTTGGCTGACCAGAGAGGAACAGAAATTAAACTGGCCAGCTAATGTGAAATGTGTAATTTCAACCCTGTGACCCCTCTCTTTTGTGGATGTTCTCAAAACAGCCACTCCAGTCTCTAATTCCACTCTACAGGAATTGCAAGCATGGAAAGCTGACACTCCATCAAGTAGGAAAAGGAGAAACCTTGCAAGAATTTTGGGTTGGTTTACATTAATTTCTATCTATGTTATAGAATCCTAGAACCCCAGGATCATTCAGGCTGGAAAATCCCTGCCAGCCCATGGAGCCCAAGCTGTGCCTGTCCCCACCTGGTCCCCAGCGCAGAGCCCTGAGTGCCACGGCCAGGCCTTCCTTGGGCACCTGCAGGGCTGGCACCGCAAACCTCCCTGGGCAGCCCTGCCAAGGCCTGAGCGCCCTTTCCATGGAGAAATTCCTGCTGCTGTCCACCCTGAGCCTCCCCTGAGGCCATATCCTCTAGTATAGATCTCTCTATGAACACCTGTGTGCACCTATACACTCATATAGACACTTTCTGAAATAAACTGCAACTGACAGAGCTCATATTCTGTTTTTAATATCAAACATGAGTTACAAAGCATTACTTGCTTGTTTTGGCAGTTTGTTTTATAGAAGTAGTTGAATGTAATGTCACTGAAATGCACAGAAAAAGAGACTTTTCAGTACTCTACAGACCTACAGGAAATCACAGATGGTGCCCTTAAGAATTGGTAATCTAAACCGAAAGTTTTAGCACCTGAAAATTTGGCTTAATGAAAGAATCTGACAGAATCTAACAGGAGAAGCTTGGTCTATAATAAATTATGTAGTACTATGGAGGAAAATGCAAGAAGCTGTTTCTTGTTTCCACCAGAAAAATAAACTTTTCATACCTTTGATAAACTAAGTGATGTTTAGCTCCATAAGCAGAAGTATCCAAACTCTTTCCTCCAAATGTTACATATCTCTCAGTGCAAGTTTTGGAGCAGATACTTTAGAAAGTTAGGGAAACCTTTCAAGAATGTTATGTCATGCAGTCCACAATCTTGGAACAAATGCAGGTAACACAACAACGTTTTTGCAGATTGCTCATGTGTCATTTTGAGGACTTTTTATCATGTGAGGGAAATGGGAAAAACATATTGTATGCAAATGTGTGACTGCAGAAGTATGAGAGGAGCTGGCTATGCCTGGAGAAAAAGGCTGCCTGTACATGCAGGGAACAGAGCGAGCTGGCAGCCCCGGCACCTCGCAGCTGTATAATGAGGGCTGCAGGAAGCGTGGCTGTGAAATCTAATCAACTGCATATTTTACCATTTTTTGTCTGCATAAACTAATTGTTTTGGAGCTCTGATGCCGCCTTTTTAACATAACCTTTTGGAATCAGATGTATTTTACAACAGAAATATATATTCAGATTTAGGGATATGGATTCCTCCCTGGCAATTATCCTTGCTGCTGTTACCTGGATTTACCTGTGTGGATCTAACAAGAAGGGACAGTGCCTTTTCAGTTTTAAGGCTGGCAGTTCTTTCCTGCTACAACTTATGAGATGGTGCCATTAGAGAGCCTGCAGGTATTCCTTTATAAATTCCCTTAGGTGGCTGTTTGTTAGGATTAGTACACGGTTTGAAACATCACAGGCAACAGCAGAAGGGTAAAATATATTTTATGTTTGGCTTAAAGAATTATGTTTTCCTTTCATGCTGGTTTTTTTTTTTAATTCTCCCTTTAGATATCACTCTCGCTATAGAATATTAATTGATATTTGTGAGAGAAGTGGGAAATAGCTCCTCTTCTGTTCAGGACTTTTTGAAAGACTGCTTGTCTCTAATCAATTGACTATTTCATCAGCATTCGCTCTGCGAGGTCCCCAAGCAAAGGCAGTAAAATTGGATGATCACTGTACACTATATTACCAAGCAGAAAAAAAACAACTACTGTAAGTCTTGTTGATTCCAATGGAAGTTTCAGGTTATGCTCAGGTGTATTGTAAAAAAATATAAATAAATAATAAAGCAGCCCAGGCTGCTCACTGCAGAAATTCTTTCATTGCTGACTTTGTGTGATGAGAACAGAACATGGCAGGTATGCTCTCACAGCTCTGATGCTCTGCTGGCTCTCTTTGGGAGAGTGAAGCCTGGGGTGGCAGCACCTGTAACCCAGGCTGCAAAAGCAGGGTCAGAAATATTGTCCCCCCAGGCCAGTGATGGGGACAGAGCCTTCCTGGGCCCCAGGGAAGGAGCACAGTGGAATCAGCTGTCCAGCAGCTCCCAGGGCTGATTCCCGAGGAAGCTGTGTTGAGAGCAGCTCCCCAGGCAGCTGTGAGCTGTTTTCATTGAGAACATGGAGTGCTGCAGACTCAGCACCTGAACAAAGCAGAGGGATCAGCTCGGGGCAGGGTGGGGAATGACCAGTGTTAGGGACAAAAATGGATTCTGAATGGCATCTCATTTTGCCAAATATCAAGGGGGTCCATCAGAGAGATGTCCAACACAGGGCACTCGATGAAGAGTTTGAGGAGCATTGATGCCCTGTGTGCTAAAGCCAAGTCTTTGTGCTAGCAGAGGAACAAAAGTTACAGTAATCAAAATTTCTGTGAAAATATTGCCACACTGAACCTAATTTTCTGACCTAGAACTTTGTACCTTGTGGTGAGGCCTCGTCTGCATTTCCCATGATTGAAAAAATACGCTCCAGACCAGTTCTGTGGCATTTCACATTTCACCAGTCTGGCAGGAACCTGTGCTGCTCTATTTCCTCTCGTCCCTCTGTTTTCCACTGAGGCATCACCCTTGGCCAGCAAATGGGATCGTGTCACCAGCCAAGCTGCTTAGAAAAATGAGATAACACAGCTCCACAGCCTGCAAAACCAAACCCTACTGCTCTCTGAAACACCTTTTTTCTTCAAAATCGTACATTTGGAGAAATTGTGAGAAATCCATGCTAAGAATAGATTTAAACTTGTAACCAGAAGAGAATGCATCAGAAACCTGAGTCAGAGACTTATTTTCACACAGTCACAGAACACAAACACGATGACGCATTTGATATGTACAAATGGAAGCAACCACAAAGGATTTCAAAAGCAGAATATCTGCAACAAGAACAAGATGTTTGTGACTATGAGGCAAGAGGAAAAACCACAGTAGGACAGATTCTTGGAGGTACACAGGACTAGAGAAGCAATGCACCTGAGAGTGCCCAAATTTCCCCTGCTCTGCCATCACATGATCAATATGTGAGAGGTCTGTGTGTCTGTCCTCATCCTCAAACAGGAACTTCATGGAAAGATGAATTTCTCTATTTGGAAGAACTCCATAAGAAGCTATGACTTCACTTCTGATCCCAGCAGATTTTCCCTGCAGTTTATCTTCACTATGTGTCACCTGCACAACTTTCCTTCATGCCAAGGGAATGCATGTGTGCAGAAAATGGACAATTTGTGACAAATCGCTGCCAGCGAGCGGAGAGGAAGGAAGGCAGCATTTGTGTAAGAAACCCACACACATCAATAGCTCCACACCCTGCACAGGGAGGTCAGGCCTTCCTCCTAAGGACCACACTGTGCCTTCAGAACCTCAACATTCACGTACTTCCTGCCACTGGTACAAACTACTTGGAGTAATCCCACTGATATTGGTAGTTTTGTATTGTCGATCAGCTGGTTTAGTACAATAGGACAATACAGAGGGGAGTAACTAAAGGGTCAGCCTATAAAACCCCTAAAGAATATTAATTTCATCATAGACCTCGAGCTCATAATGATCAATAAAGAACAATGTAGAAAGATAATGACATTTTTGATCAGACCTCATGAGAAATGAAAAGCACAAAAATAGCAGCACGTGCTCAGAACTCTTTTCTCAAGGCTCAACAGCAAGTCAGGTCAAGGAGCAGACAGACAGCCCTGGGATTAAATGTCCCAAGCCCTTCCTGAAGGTTACAATGACTATTTTAAACACATGCACACTCACCAAAGAAATCTCACAGCAAACACTCCTCAGTACCACAGCTACTGCAAGTGATTATGCACAAGAGGAACAAGTGGAGGAACAAGACAACATGAAAATATCCTTTAACAGCTGTTACATGGCTGCCATATTTTACAACATCTGTTGGTTTTTCCCTTAGCTTTTGCACTGCCTTCACATTTACCCTTTGGGCTAATTTATAGTTGACCCCAGTGGTGCAGTCCCTTTACTCCACAATTTTGTGACAAACTATCATTGATTTAACAGTCATGCTCAGTGCCTTAAAAATCAATTATAAAAACCCCAGCAAGACAGTGTGGTTGATCTTGATAACATTTCAGGTCTGGTTTTTATCACAACTTTCTAATTTGTCAAGTTATTTTATCACTATTCATGTCAGACATTGCACGTTGATTTCATATACCGCAGATTTTGTCCTTTTGCAAACAATTTTTGAGTGGAAGAGAACTAATATCTTTGGGAGAACTGGAAAGCAAAGCTGCAGTAAGGTCAGTGTGCTCCTAATACACCTGCCTGGGCTAAAGAACTCTGCTTTAAAAAAAACAAAAAAGGTGATAGGATTTCTCATCTGCAGTGGTATAATCAAGGGCAAACCTTGATTCAAGGGAAAATATTCCTAAGTACATGTGCTTGTGCCAAAACTGAAAATTGATATTCTGACTCAACAGAAAGCCTAAACGCTTTCCAGTAAAGACCTTTCATGGAAGCATTTAAGGACAAAAATATTATTATTCTAAGGTTTTTCATATTGTTACTATTTTCAAGTGGCAAAGGCAAAAGCATTGAGAGCAATGTCAGACTGGATTCCACTGCATGTACTTTATTTATTTTTTTAATGACTGTCAGGAAAAGCCTTAATACTTAGAGATTATTGAAGTTTGTCTGTTTACCTTAATTCAGGCAAAGTAGGAGAGAATTCTCTTCCCTTATGGCTTTTGTTCTTTTTCCATCTGTGTCCTTTTTTATTTCACCAACACGTTTGTCACTCTGCTTCAGTCGTCTCCTGTCTTTCAACATGACACTCGCTGTCTAAACACTCCCGGCTCTGCTGAGAGCGAAATCAAGAGATTTCACTCCTCATTCCTCTCCTGGAAAAAGGGATCCCAAAACTATGCTGTCGGGAGACAATATCCACTTTAGCTCCCATTACCACCTCTGCAGCATGTTTTGGGGAATCCACAAATCTGTGTAGCTGAGAAGGTAACACAGAAACAGAACAAACTCAAGGGAGGGTGTGGGGTTTTTGTTTTTCCCCTTTTCCTTCTTTTTTTTTTTTTCTTTTTTCTTTAAATAAGCTAGAGAACTTGTTCCAATTACCCTTATGGATCTTCTAAGCCTGCTCATTCATTTACATAATATTCTATCTTCATTGCAGGCATAGATACAGAGCTCACAGACAAATGGGAAGGGAAAAAAATAGAGTCTTGGGGTTCTTCCTCCCAGAAGCTTAGATGAATCCTTTTTTTTTTTTTTTAGGGTTTTAACTGAGTTTCTACCCCAGTGTGCCCTTTTACATTTAAAAGTGATTAAACAAGATCTACAGAAAAATTAAATTATTTCCTATTTGTGAGATGTAATACTTGCTATAACGAAGTAATTCCACAGATTTCACTTTTTGATCTTTAATTCTTTAAGAAAATTAGTATCATAATTAAAAGATTAAAGTGCAGGGTTTCAGCAAAGAACATATTCTCCATATACACTTTCACAAGCAAATTCATCACTTTTGGAGTTGGGGAGCCGGGCTTACTGTGGTAGATTATGTAGGAATTACATTAGAAGAAATTCAATTTAGCTCTCAAAACTTTTTCTTTTTTCTGGAATGTGCTGGTCTCTTTGCTCCAAGAGAGAAGGAAATGATTTCAGAGTTACTGTGAGCACGGTGATGCGGTGGCACCGAGCGCGTGTGGGAGTGTGTTCTGCAGAGACAGCTGAGAAGTGAGCAGCGCTCCTCCCGGAGAGAGCTCCGGGTAATACTGATCCTCTTTGCACCAGGCAGTGGGAGGAGAGCCTGCAAATCCTTTTGTTTCTGCAGGGAAGCAGGATTTGCCAGAGAGCACCAACACCCAGAACAAAAACCAAACGGGGAACGCTGTGGCCGTGGCCGTGCGTGGCTCTCGTGCGCCGGCTCACACACACAGCTCTAGTGTGCTGGCACACACTGCGCTTGGGGACGTGAAACCAGAGAGCTGGGACCCTAAAGATCACCCAGTGCCACCCCTGCCATGGCAGGGACAGCTGCCACTGCCCCAGGCTGCTCCAAGCCCCAATGTCCAGCCTGGCCTTGGGCACTGCCAGGGATCCAGGGGCAGCCACAGCTTCTCTGGGCACCCTGGGCCAGGGCCTGCCCACCCTGCCAGGGAACAATTCCTAATTGCCAAGATCCCATCCAGCCCTGCCCTCTGGCAGGCTGAAGCCAGCTTTCACATCCCCATAGTTCCATTTCTAGACAGCTCATTCCAGTTCTAGATAGTCACGCACAATAACCTCTGACATTCCTATAATCCATCTCTTCTAGCCAGGAACACAAGACCAGGTCTAACACACCTATCAGAGAAACTGTATCGTGTCAGAACCTCAGAACAATGAAAGGTTAAAGCTTTCATCTGTATTTCATGCATTGCCTTCCCCAGAGGCCCAAAAATAAAATGCCTTGTACTGCATCCTCATTACATAAGAACTATATATAGAGAGCATATGAGTTCCTCTTCTGTTTCAGAGCAGAATTGATATAAGCATTTTGAGAAGAGAAAAGGCTCAGCAGAACTTTGTTCTATCCTGAGTGAGAACACTGCCTAGTAATGCCTGTGTTGTAGGAATGTCAAGGCTGAAATTGGCAGTGGGTGGAGACCTCTTAAAGGGAATTAAGTAAGTGGATAATGGAAGTGAAATGCTCTTGGGGAGGGGAAAATAATAAAAATTCCTTGAACTCCGAAAGGAGAGAGTCTTCTTATAAACATCATAAAGGATTTAATGTCATTTTAAGAGGACTAAAAAAAAAAACTTCAAAAAGTTTGAAATAATTTCCAGAGAATAATTTCCTTTAGCTCTTGATATTGCTACCTGTGGGTCAAGAGAGGAAAGCAGAAGGAAATAGTAACTGCAACATCAGTGAAGGGTAACACTCTCATCTTCCACTTTCCAGCCTTGACATTTAGTTTCATCAGAAATTAAGACACAGACTTCACTGCCTCTACTTCAGAGATTTTACACTCATTCACGTCCCATGTAATGCAACGAGAAACATTCTCTGAATTTTGAAGGAATAGCAGAGAAATAGGTTTTGTTTTTCAATAAAAGAGCCAGAGTACACATTTACGCTTCTGTAGAGCAGCAGCTTGGAAACCTGCACCCCTAGGAATGTCATGGAAAACACATGGAAGGGTCAGGGATCCTAAGGGATAAATGTGCAAAACTCTCAGAGTTACAATAATGAACTTCAGACTTCTCAGAAGATCTATGGCAAATCTCTACCTCTCTTTGTGTTAGAATTCACTGCCTTTGGACAAAACTCTTCCCTGCAGCCTAAGAATACATCAGAATGTGGAACAGTGTGATTCCAGAGGCAGTTCAGTGAGGAACTGTTTCTCTTTCCCCAGCAAACTCAGGCAACAGGTGAAACATTCTCCTCCAGGAGCCAGCCCCTTTCACTATCCCTGAACTGAATCCACGCATTTGGCATTTCTACTACAATCCTCTATCATAAAGTTTTCCTAGATGAAGTTTTAACTTATAATTCATCTCTCATGACCTTTCTTCACATATTTGCCTCTCTTTCACCCTTTCTCCATTGTTTCACTCTCCCACTTTTTCACTAATTCATCTTTTCATCTTTTCTAATTTCATCTTTTTTGTCTTTTACTCTCTGACTCTCATTGCATTTACCATCTTTTAAGCCTCATGTTAACAATTTATATTATTTTTATTCATCTGATCTCCTAGTTTCCTGTCAAAGTTTTGGGTTTTTTGTGCTTTTTTTTTTCTTCTCTTCTTTACAGCGAATACTGCTTGGATAGGAGCCATGCCTTTTTTAGAGATTATAAATATGCACAGATATAAATTATTTTTATAGTAGGCTTTATGATCAGAAACTATCTTTTCTTTTCCTGCATATATCTTTCTTTTTGTTTTCCTAGAATGCACCATAAATCCCATTCACGTAAGGAATAACAGCATTCAGTTTTCCTACCTCCTTCTGCCACACTGGTTTTTTTGTTCTCTTTTTTTCCCTCTCCTTTTATTTAATTAAATCATTTGCTCACCTAGAGCTTGGCTGAAATATCTGCTGAAAGCAGGTCCGTATTATGTTTGTGCTGCTGTATAATTAAAAGTAACTCAACATATAAAAGCTATGTTTTAGTAGAAGAACTGAAATGCAGGCTTAAAAATTCATACATCAGTTTTGGCACAAGCAATTCAATGCAATGAAGAAATGAAAATCCGTTGGAGAAGAGTTGATTTAAACAATGAAGTCCCAGGTATGACCATGCAGTCAGCACATCACACTTATATTTGACAATGACTTGGAGTATCTCCCTGTGCTCTGAGTGAGAGGATGGTTCTGGCTCCTCACATTCCTCCTCTTTCTAACGAAATAAGAGAGAATGGTGTTTTGGAAACTTTGTGATAGGACTCTGCTTTATTTCACAAAGTGTCTTGGCACTCCTTCAATTACCTTGCTTTGACAGATGTAGACAAACCGCAGAAAAGCACATTATCCTCAACCCAACACTAAAATACATTAGAATTTCCTCTGCTTTTCATGGCCAGATTGTGATGTCTTTGCTCATGCTGAATTCCTGTATTGCCCTGAAATGGATTCTCTTGGTTTGGTGGGTTTGCTTCCCTTTTGCTTCAGTGACAGCTGGAGATCAGCTGCACTCGATGAGTGTCAGGGGAGTGAGGACCTGAGAGTGCCAACATCTGCCCCTGGAAGGACATTCACTCACAAACACAGACCAAGGGGCAAACTGTGCAGAAAAAGTTCTAATATATTAATCCACGAGGAAACAGATTCACGCTAATCTGACAAAATGAATAAATACAAGTAAAATGTATTAAGAAGATTATGTTCTTCTCCTTTCTCTTTTCTGCATTCACACAGTTAATTTCCCTTTTCACCATCTTTTTCCACAGCTTTCTCTGCTTTTGCCTTCCATCATCCATGCAAATCCTGTGGCTAATTGGTAAAGTCCACTCTAGAGCCTACCCATCAATTCCCAAACACAGCATCTTTCATTTCAATGCTTTTGCCTGATTACAGTTGCACTTAGAGGAAAACAAATAAGTATGTATCAATGCCCTGCAAGTGTAGGAAAACACACAAACAGATAATTAAACATCAACAAAATATCAATAGGATTAGAGCGTCATGCTGGAGCAAATCTTGATAAATCCTTCTCAATAACAATACTCTAACTACAGTGTCAGAAGGGAAATATAAATTTAGCCCATTAAAGTGTTGTTGGACAAAGAAAGACACATTAATACAGCTGTTAGTCATTCCCTTACTACTGAGGGACTTTGCTATTGTGCTGCAGATGAAAGCTTTGGCCAAGAAAAGATTTGAAAATATGCAAATGAATGCTAACAACATAATAAATACCTTCTTATTCATCCCCAACTCAACAGCCTGCTGGCACGGCTAAAGTAGCAAGCAGTCAGAGGCTGGGATGCTCACACATACATACCTACAACAGACATTTCAGGCACCGTGGCGTGGTAGGGGCCATCCACAAACTCGGGGGGGTTGTCATTGATGTCCTGCACCTTAATGATGAATTCTGAGGGAGGCTCCAGGGGCTGGTTTGTGTCCCTGTCCACGGCCTGGGCTGTCAGGGTGTACTCAGCCTTCTCCTCCCGGTCCAGCCTCTTCATGGCGTGGATGTCTCCAGTCTTGTCATTGATCACAAAGATGGTTCCAGCTCCATCTCCTGACAGGATGTACTTGATTTTGCTGCTGCCAGGGTCCAGGTCTGTGTGCAACTAAAAGGGGAAAAAAAAAAGAAGGAAAAGGCATTTTAAAGACAAAAAAAATGTGCACACAGAATTTGGGGTTTTTTTTGCTTTGGTCTAACTATGTATTTTGTCAAGCTGTTCCTTTGTACTTCAGTCCCAGCACCAGTGATCCACAGCTCTGCTTGAATACACATGGAGAGCAGGGATTTGTATGCACACTAATCAAAAATGAGTGCAATCATAGGCATAATTAGACTTTCTATTTAAAAAGCAGCTGTTATATATATTTTAAATCCCAATTCTAAAATGTAAATGCCTTCAGAACCATTATCAACCAAAATGAACAAGTACAAAATGTCCTTAACCTATTAGATCAAAAGGTGAGGGAAGGGTTAACAATAACATATGTTTTAATTTAATTTCTTATTTTTAGTTTTTACTTTCAGCTTATTTCCAGGTGACTGGAAATGGTTGAACACTGGCATCTATGGAATGTTGTCAGAGACAGCAGTCACAGAAATTTAGAACAGTATCATAACTCAGCTGTTTACAGAACTTAAAAGGTTTTAAGATCTTTATTTTAAAAGCATGTGCCCTGAATGAAGAACCTTTACATACATCTTCCATTTTCCTCAAAGCTCCATTAGAAAAAAAATTGTATTTTATTTATATTTGGCTTTAAAAAGAAAAAAAAAAAAAGACAGGATAATAATAATCTGAAACAGTATAAGAAAGAGAGGTTTCTTTATCACGAATTTTTTTATTAATTAAAAACCTGGGGACAAAGGACTTCCATTGATTTTTCTGTAGGCTCAGAGCCAAGTACTGAATATCACATTGTCTCCAATAATTTTTAAGTTGTGAGGGTGAGAGTGTGAATTTGTTGGACCATATGTATTAGTGTCAACACATTCAAAAACAGAGGATAATAGCAAATATACAGTAATAGTGGCTTAAATTCTGTTTACTGTTAGGTCTAACACACTCAATATGATCAATAAGAAGTGACTAACGTCATTAAAAATGAAACTTGCATCTATTATTATTCATCTCTGCCTCACAAAAGGTAGTCTGAAGGAAATATGTACAACTTGCTTAGGCTGTAACTTGATTTACAACCAGTACTAGAAGACTTTTTCCTGTTTGCTCATTTTGTGCAGACAGCTCAACAGAAGTTGCTGCTGGTTATGCAATTTACTCTTCAATTGATAGCAGGGGTTGCCAGGGCCAGGCAGCAGCATCATTTAATAGAAGAGCTTGCATTAGGATATTAAAATAGGTGGGAAAAAAAGCCTTGTAACAGCGGCTACGGCCAAGCCACATGGAGATTTTTATGTCACAAGCAGCTCTGCAGGTTCTTCTGTCCATAACTGGTCACAAACAGTTCTATCGGAACCCATCTGGTCAGGAATTCAGCTGTTCCAGACCCCAAAAACTCAAACCTCAGTGTTTTGCACTGAGCACAGTGGACAGCAGCAGCCAGGGCTGGTTTCCCTCTTGCTCTGGTTCATTCCAGACACAAAATCCTGGCCCTTAGTGCATTCCCTGCTCTGCAGTAACAGCAGAACTCCCACGAACCACACGAGGCACAACAAACTCATCCTCTGGGCTTTGCTGGGCACCATTTCATACAGCAGCATTGTTTTCTCAGCCTTCCCAAAGCCCTTCAGCTGTGAATGTCTGTGACTCAATCAGTTCACTCTTCCTACCCAGCCCACAGGAACGTACACAGAGATGTCAAGTGACAGCTGAGTCCCTTTTCCAAAAGTTCAGTCTGATTTTCTTTTTGCACCTGCCATCAGCTCCTGCTCGGGAAGAATCTGCCTCATTTCCTGAGCTGCTGCTCTCCCCTCTTGGTTGGTATCACAGTTTTGTCTGTACAGAAAGTTAACATAAACTCTTTTTTGCCTTTCAGATTATTGTCCTTATGACCCTTATTTTCAGGGTCCCAGGGCCTGTAAGGATCAACCCAGAATCTGCTTGAGTTTTAAGCAGATTGTTTGTAATTTAAGCATCTGTTTGCTCCCTGAATAAAATCTATATGGCATTACCATTGCATATGAAGGTTTTGGCAGGATATTCAGAGCTGAGTTACGGTGATGTAATATCACAGCATTGTCTGGACAGCCACAGCTCAGCAGAGCAACTGGGAACATCTCAGCTCACCCAGCTACACACTGCCAAATAACCTGCATTTTTAACAGGGCACTGGCTGAATAAACCAGATACCCCACACAGGCATTTGAGAAGGCTCTAAGATTCTCCTATTTGCTGTTTGCTAAGAGACACTGACAGTAAAATCTCAGGTTTTGCCCATAATATCCAACAGCAGTTATGGTTCATAGATCAGTTCTGGTAGATATTAATGCAGAGCTGTAAAACCTTTGTAGTTCTAGTGAGATACCAACAGTAAAGTGATAAAAATGCTAAGATTGCCATTAATCGTTTCCTTTAATAAGTTAAATTCCAGCATATCAAAAGCAAGAAATAGATATTGCTGATTGAAACACTGCAAAATGAAAGGCTAAACATTAAACAAAGTAGAAGAGCCAGGAGCATTTTATAATATTAAAGTTGAAACTAAGTCTGATGAGTGGAAGATCAGTTTTTTCCCCAAGATTTATAGTCGCAAAAATGATTTTAATTTTTGGGGGTTTTTTTGTTTGGGGCTTTTTTGGGGGTTTTTTTGGTTCTTTAATTAAAAAAATGGGACATAAATGTGACATTTATTTCAATCCATGGGAACATCCAGACTGACTTAAATAATTAAAATAAGTTTTTGCAATCCTTATACTCTAATATCAAAATATTATAACAAATTACCTATGGAAGATCTGCTTCTTCAAACTCATTTTATTGTTTAGATTTAAGATTAAGTCATCATCACCTGCTTACAAAGTTATATCACAGAACTGAAGTTTTAAGTCAGATAGCACAGCATTTTTCTTAAGTAATATTTCCTCTCTTCTACCAGGCATGAATGATAATTTACTGCAAGAGTCAAGCTCCAGCAAGCTGCGTTCATGTGAGGGGTAAAGATCATTAAACACGTAATTATATAGGAACTAGGTGAATGACAGAGAGGCATAACGACTGTGAGAAATGAACAGTGCTTTCTGCTCAAAAAGCCTCACAAATGTAAACATGAAGCTGCTTTCCACATCTGTAGCTTTATTTGTTACACCTATGCTTGAAAGCTGACCTCTCCTTTTCAGGGCAACATCCAGATGCAACAAGAATTTCTGTTTAAAAAAGAAAATGGCTATACCTGCCCCAATGTCCCACTGCTAGAGCACCCCAAACCAAACACACATATTTACTGGAGGACTTCATCATGTTCAGAGAGAGGCAAAATCACTTCCATTACGGGAGATTCAGTTCATTAGACTTCAAAGGAAGTGAAATCTTCTTCCTCCATCACTGCCCTGCCTGTGGGACTATAAATCCAAACACCTCTCTCCCTTAAAGCAGGAGATGTAACTCCATCACCCAATTCATGCCTGGATTTATGGTGACAGGAGTGATTTTGGACCATCTCTTGGTTTTAATGGTGATGCAGATGCCCTGAATTAATACCTTCCTAATGGCTCCCATGTAGCCTCAGCACAGATAATTTTTTTCCTAAAAAATTAACTTCCTTCCAAATGGATCCTCAGACTAGAGCAATTTCTAGTCTTTATTAATTCCTTTGCTGTTCTATCTGATAATACAGATGGTAATCAATGAAGCCAGGATTAACAGGAACAGCACACACAGGGTGCTGCCACAAAATTAACATTATTTTCACTAATAACCAGTGCACATCTAAAAGTATTGCCAACACACTATCCGAGTGTGTAACAGACATTTATAGTCTCTCATGTATATACATTACCAACATGTATAATTAAAATCCATGCCAGAGAAATTGCAGAGATGAAACTTATTCCAAGAGCCTCTATATTCTGCAGATGCAAAAGTGCTATTCTGCAGTAAAACACAACTCCAGGAGTGCGGGACTGTTATTAAATTTTCCTACTCTCTAACTCTTTGTTCAGCATATTTTAAACAAAGTTTTCTTAGCAACTACTTGGCTCCAAACTACATTTGCAGCCAGGGATTTAATGTATGGACAAAGGCTGGGAGTGACGTTGGGGAAGCTCCTTTGCAATTCCGAGCAGATTTTTGAGCCTCCTCTGCAGATGGGAGCTGTCTCACCTGCTCTGGCTCAGCTACCTGGAACACCCACGGCTGGCACAACAACAGGTTGCTCTGCAGGAAGGATCCCATGCTCAAGCCATGTGTTTGCCATCAGGAAAGTGCACAAAGCACTTGGGGCTGGGCCAGCCCCAGATGAGCATCAGAAAGAAGTCAGAAAGCTGCTGGTTTCCCTCTGCAGGAGGATTGGGCACTTCCAGCCCTCTCTGGGGTGTGGTGCTGATGCACGTGGTACAGACCAGCCCAAAATTGATCCATCACCAACAGGAGGATCAGTAATCCCAATTTCCTCGTATAAGTAAAAAACACCCATAAATACAGAGATAATTCATGGGGGGGAGCTACATGTTATGAAAATGCTCCTGGACATTTTTAATAAAGGCAAGAGAAGGTGGCACTATGTAGTCAAGTTTTTATTTGAGTTTGTTAGAAAGTAATTAATTCATCCTCATGTAATTACAAGGGAATTACCCCATACTTGTTTCAAGGGAAAAGGAATCATCTGCCCTTAAAACTTCATTTTAAAATTTGCATCACCATTTTCTGTCCAAACTTTGCAGTCTTTTTTTTAACGGTGCCTCACTGATTTTCACCTGAAGTTACCCAAATACACACACAACACACCAGCACTGTCCTAATGCTTCAAGTTCTTTGATTTTTTACCTTTGCCTTGCAATAAAATTCCTCATTTATGAGGCAGACCCCATTTAATGGACTTTGAGATGGAATTTTCAGCTTTTTATGAGTCTTTTCTGAGACTGCTGAGTTCTAAGAAGCTCTCACTCATTCTGTGAAAGTATGGAAGGGTTTTAGTGACTTTTACAATCATTTTATATATATATCAATGCTTTCAAAAACTGTAATGCACCTTTACTCTTCATGTGTTTCTTTCTGTACGTGGCTTTGCAGTGGTGCTTTTTTTCCTAAAAGCATGAGCCTCTTTAGGAGTTACAGAAGGTTTTTCTGTGCATTGTTGATGTGGTCTGACTCATCATGTACAATGAACGTATTTATTGTTGACCCATGGTTTAAGGAGTCATTCCTAATTTAACTATTATAAACAGATTTGATTCACTTGCACACAACACAGAATTAATAAAGTGAATTTAATTTCAATTTAATAGGATCTTTCATTTTCTCCGTGGATAGGCTGATCCCATCTTTAGTAATGGGAATTGTAAGCGCACAATGGGGAAGAGGAGAATCAAATATTCTGCATTATTATTCAGGGTAATGACAAATTGGGGCACAGAGTTGATGCTCTTGACATAATGTCAGTCCTTGGAACACTTTCAGAAGGGAAGCAGACATGTCCGTGGAAGACAAAGGTTCCATTTAAGATCCAAGAATCATGTAAGTTGAAGCCTCTGGAGTAACTGTCAAAAGCCATTACTGCTCACACTTCTCAGCTGCAGTTTCATAACCAGATTCAAAGGGAATTAAAGCAATAATATACCTAACAATTTCATTTAAGAGTGTAATCTCTGCTTTTGTCTGCCTCAGTTTCCTACCATGTCATTTGAGTATCTTTGATTCCAGATGGCTTCTTTTATGTTTCTGTTTATTCTTTGCTACTGCTTTTTTATTCTATTTGATTTGCTAATTTTGTCTCTGTTTATATTCATGCTGCAACTGTGCACAAATGGCTTTTCATTGCTTACCTTTTGGTCTCATCCCACAGCACACTGGAGTGAACTGCTGTTTGAAAACTGCAGACAAGCCTGGGTTCTTACAGTCAGGTTATTTGAATTCACTGATTATGACCAGATGAAGCAAGAAAAGAGCTCAGGAACCTGCCTGAATCCTGATCTAAGTCCTTTCCGGTCACAGTGCCATTGGTCCTTTCTGTATCATGCATTGCCTTCCTCACCAGGCTGAATGAATGATCTTTAATATCTATTTCTGTTTAATGTCTTGGGAGAAAAAAATATAGCTATGCTTGTTTTTACAGATGGGAGGAAGAGAGGAAGAGATAAACCCACGTTCAGTCTCACAAAGATTCACATTAGGAAAAAACATCCAGACCGTGGGACTGCTCAAGCCATTCTTAGACAGCTTCATGCATTTATCTCCAGTTAATCTCAATATGAATTTGCAATTAGAATTTTGACGTATTTCTGGTGCTTTTTCACTGTCGTGTTCCCCCTCCCAAGGGAACTTCCTAGGAAGGAGGAAACCCCGTCCCCCCCGAGATGCAAAGCCTTCCCCAAGTCCACCGCCCCACGCACATCCCCTGTGGGTGTGATGGTGACACAGCGGCGGTGCTCCGCTCCCACCCTGCCGCCCTCATTCCAAACCACGCTCCCGGACTGATTTTCCTGTACATTTCTTACATACCGTGCTGCTTCTGAATCCTTATGTTAAACCAGATGATAGCTAAAGCTTTCTGTATTCCTAGCTCTGGCCTTGGCCCTTTCCATTTGGGAATACCATCTGTCTCCCCGTCTGTCCTGAGAGTGCCGCCACCACACCTGACCCGTGTCCCACGGCAGCTTGGGCTGGCGCCTGCGGTCCCTGCTCTCCGCAGCTCTTTAACGCCCAAGTGTCCCGTGTCAAGTGGCCTCAGATGGCTGGCACCTCTTTGTAGCTGGCTCTCTGCCCAGCTGGGAGTTCATGCAACTATTTCTGAACCCAGACTGCTGTTCCTTTCCCCTGTTCCAGCAGACATAGCTGCTGTAAGCAGCTCTGGATTTTTTTAACCCAACTGTTCCTGACACTTGGAAGCATGTGATGAAGTTGTGTCACGCTGCCAAAGAGGAATCCTTTCCCATCTCATTTACTTCTCTATTATTTCATCTACAGAGCACTGTGGCTCACCACAGGAGTTCTGAGAGCTGGGCATAGAGTGCCTCAAAAATTGCATGCAGCTTTAGTCTTGTAAAACATATTCAGTCTTTTGTGTCTTTATGGGGGGAAAAAAGTATCTGTCATCTCCCACTGTTTGGGGTCAAGCTTTTACATTAACAATTCCAGTGCTTCAGGCATTATAATTAACAGTGCCTCCTCCTGCACTTGTCACTCTCTTCCCCACTCGGTGAAAGAGAAGCAAAGCCATTTACTCCCTCCTCCAGCTTGTCAGTCTTGGACACAAACAATGCTGTAGTTTTTGCTCCCTGTAAGGCTTGTGAAGCCTCCAGGAATGACTTCAGAAGGCTCTTCCCTTTGGGCTGTCAGTTCTACTGCCAGCAGAGCCTGACTTGATGCTCCTTCCTCAATATAGACAAAAAATGGGGATGTCCGCAAAAAAAAAATATAAGCTATAGGAATTCCCATTCTTCAGGCTAGCCAGAAGTTCAGCAGTTCCTATATCCCAAATCCTACTCTGTTGTTCATTTAATTACCATAATCTTATTCACCATGTTCTGAGACTTTCTGCCGTGTTGTTTGAGCTGTATTTTTCCTTTCCTCCTTAAAAGCTTATTAGAACTTGCCAGGCTTCATTCTCAGGCCCCGAGTTCATTGCAGTTGAGCACTGAGACCTCTTTGTGCTGTTGAAATGATTTCCTCAAGTGAATGTCAAAGCCATATCTCAGACTACACAGTCTTTGGATTGCAGAAGAGGAATAAAAAAGTTAATCACTACACAGCCATAGCAGTAATTTGAAGGTTGCTTACAAAATCTGCCCAACTAGACAAGCTATAGCCCAGATCAGTCAAGGCACAGTCAAGTACAATAGGCCAGAGTGGTCAAAGGGGAGAGGATAGTTCTATGTATTTAAGCATATTTAAGTTGTCATGAGTTTACAATCCTTCAAGGCTCTGCTTTCTGCTGCTTTCACCAGCCTGGCTTCTTTTCAGGTTTTGCTCAAAATGATTGGGAGGGTCCCAGAGATATGATACTTAACCTGTCTTCCTTTTTAATAAAAGAATTTCAAATCCATGCAGGATGCCTTCTGCTAACAATATTTAATAAAACCATCCTGAAAGCATTAAAATACCTTTTCTTTTTTTTTTGGAAGGTAATTTTTTCAAATTTAAGATTACTGCTTAGCATCCTTCAGTGTCTGAACATAAGGAAGTAAGTACTGTCTAAAACCACATAATGTGTAAAGCTGGCAGTGCAAATAGAAAGCTCATCTCTAGCAATTGGCTGTCAAACACAGCTACAGTGCAGAAATATAAACATCAGCTCTGCAGCCAGCTCGAGCTAAAATTGAAAGCTGTTGAGAAGGTAACAGTGAAATAAAGAGAGCTGAAAAATTAAATTGTGGATACTTACATATTGCTTCTCTTATAAACTATCTGCTTACAGGTGACAACATAACTGATTTCTAGTGCACTTACACTAACCTGTGAACTGTGCACAGGGGTGCAGTAGCAGTGTTTTCTTCCTTGAAATATCTTTCGAATTACTTTGAATGTGAAAATAAACACAACTAGGAAATGCTATAAAACAAACTCCTTATGAGATGTCAAACAAACCAGAACCAGTTCTTCAGAGCTGCTCTGTTTGCAATTACATAGCAACATCAGAGTGTCATACATCAGAATAAATAGATGTAACATGAGGATAATTTGATTATTTTTCCCTCTTT
This sequence comes from Origma solitaria, assembly GCA_013397895.1. Lineage (NCBI taxonomy): Eukaryota > Metazoa > Chordata > Aves > Passeriformes > Acanthizidae > Origma > Origma solitaria. The sequence continues at coordinate 190,900 of VZRL01007054.1, forward strand.
TCTTGCAGTTAGATGTTTATTAGGGATAACTCATGCAGAATTGTAAGTTATTCAGAGGAACCTGGTTGAAACTAGTTATTATCATTTCATGCAGTTTCACAAGAAGTTATTTGCCTCATCACTTCTGTGGTTTTCAAAGCTTCCTAATGTAATTTCCCATGCATTTCCACTAAGTCATGCATTCCTGTGAATTTGTTACAAACTCACTCGCAAAGGTTATGTCTCTCATAATGCGATCAATTTGCAATACCATTAAATTTGAAATATTCTTTAAACGACTAGAGATAGATCATAGCTTCTGCCTTTGTTAATGCTTTTCTGGAAGAACTGAACGGGGAGAGGATGCATAAACCATTACACACCGACAATATTAAATATGCAGAAATAAACCACTGTGCCTGCTCCAGCAGGGTTTAATACCCACTGATGTATTAGCTCTGGTTCTCTAGCAACTTGTATTGAGCCCTGCAGTCCCCTGCCCATGGCATCTGGAGACTCGAGTCTCAGGGACAATTTTCACTTTTTGGGCACATCAGATAACGTGATCTGTTTCCAAGGAAGCAAAAACAGCAGTGCTATGATTGTAAGTGTGGGCACTACTTGGAGTATTTATGTTATTTGCTATATGCACCTGACCTACCTGTGATTCCAAGCATCCAAACTTTGGGGCCAACATCCCATCAAAAAAGAACCTCTGGCTCAGCATGGATTCAGCCAACTTGTATACAAATCAGCATCCCAGGAGCTGCGAGTGTGTAACATATGTCAATCTCAAACCAGCCAGAATCCATACAGACTCAGAACTGATTTAGTCTAGACTTTTATCCAAATTGTCTGAGCTCATGGAAAGACTCCTGTGGGAGGCTGCGGGAGACATCTGTACTAATTTAATGATGGCTGAATCATTGTCGCTTCTCTCTACCCACACAAGCTGGGGAAAGCTCGTAGCACCCTGTGAGCACAGAACAGCCAAAACCCCATATGGCCCTGGCCCCATTCAGCTGTTCCTTGCCTGCCCCTAAAGCTCCTCTCAGGAAGGATGGGTGACCAGCTGTCCTGCATTCCCCTCTGCTGGGGGTGGAAGGAGATGATGCTCACCACAGTAAAGCTGGGAGGCAAAGAATCACACAATGGTTTGGGTTGGAAAGGACCTTAAAGGCCATGCAGTGCCACCCCTGCCACAGCAGGGACAGCTGCCACTGCCCCAGGCTGCTCCAAGCCCCAATGTCCAGCCTGGCCTTGGGCACTGCCAGGGATCCAGGGGCAGCCACAGCTTCTCTGGGCACCCTGGGCCAGGGCCTGCCCACCCTGCCAGGGAACAATTCCTAATTGCCAAGATCCCATCCAGCCCTGCCCTCGGGCACTGGCAAGCCATTCCCTGCCTCCTGGCCCTGCAGCCCTTGGCTATTGTCTCTCTCCATCTTTGCTGCAGCTCCTTCAGGCCCTGCAAGGCCACACTGAGCTCAGCCCAAAGCTTCTCCTCTCCAGGCTGAGCAATGCCAGCTCTGCCAGCCTTTCCTCCCAGCACAGCTGCTCCATCCTCTGCTCATCCTGGAGCCTCCTCTGGGCTCTCTGCAGCAGCTCCAGCTCCTTCCTGTGCTGTTCCAGGGCTGGGGCAGCACTCAAGGTACATAATTATAAATAAGAATTTCTCAGGACCTTTCAAATGGTGTGTGTTTCCCCCTCCTTCAAGGAACTGATCACCAGGCTGCCCACCGGAGAACATAAAGTCCCTTATAGGAACAACAAAAGAGGGAAACAGCTGCATGAGGGAACTCTAAAGATCTCCAAGGACTCTGCTGACATTTCTCTAATAAAATATGTGCTCAGGATAAAAATCCCACAAAACCCCCACCTTTAAAAAGTTGAGGAAGTGGTACAATATTGAGAAGTGAAGTTGAGTTCCTAAACTATCCAAATCATACCCTGGATACAAGAATGGAACAAAATCCAAATATTTTATGTACGTTCCTGCTATTCCTGCTGGAGCTCCTGAGGGAACTCTACTGAGAGCACCAAATGGCAGGCAGGCAGGCAGGGGACAACTGCGTCAGTGCTGAGCTGTAAATAATGGTTATTAATGACTGGGACTACAATAACACATAGAGGTCCTTGTTGTCACAAGCTCCAGCCTTCCCAAGCTTACTTCACTCTCCTCTGCTGATGGGGAAATTGCAAATGGAGATTTTCCCCGTCCCCTTTTCTGAACCAGAGACAAGGGAGAATGAGTCCAGAACACATAATTTTAGAAAAAAGTGTCTAAGACTTTGGCTAATTTCTATAATGGCTATCTATGAATTCAGCATGACTCAAACTCTGGGGAAAAATGGAGCTGAATTCCTTCACAAATTTCTAGTCCTGAGATGATTTTTTTTTTTTTTAAATGGGAATGGTTTTAGGACCTGATATAAGCCTCAGGAATTCAGTAGGAGTTTCGGTCTCAAATTTGAGGGGACAAAACTCCCTTAGAAGTACAAAGATTTATAGCAAAAGATACAGAAGCAAAGACACTCCCTCAAAAAAACCCTGTACAACTAACAACTAGTTATTAATTCATATTATGACTCCACAATTTATAGACCAATTAAATTCAGAGTTTACCACTAGCCTACAAGTTTATTTTTTATACTTTTTCTGATAACTAATAGATCAGGTGTAATTGACTTCCATACAAACGAGATAAATAATGAGATTAACAATTATCTGACTGGGAGATAATAAAGTGTTGAAAACATCAAGACCCTGAAGTAAAGTAAAATATTTGAGATTGTTTACCAAGTCAGTGAAGCTGCCTTTTCACATTTACTCAGGATATAGGAGATGGAATGTTTTGTTTGCCTATGGAGATGGGATTATTGGGTATGTAAATGGACATTGATGGCAAAGTTAACTGAATAGATAATCTGCTGCATGAAGTTCTTCAACAAAACATCAGCAGCGTAAATGCACTGTTGGTCAGTCCTGTTAGAAATATCCTGACACAAAACCTGATTCAGTTAACAAACATATCTTGGCTCATCAAATGTTAACTCTGTTTTGAGACAAACTGGAACCGTGGCCAGCCAGAAATCAGTCACATCACCATTAAACCAAATTCTTTTCCCACCCCCGCTAAAAATGCCAAGCTATTTAAACACCTCACCAGTGGCCTGTGAGTTGGTGTGTGTTTATCAGCTGGCCCAGAGCTCCCTGCCTCAGCTGTGCCAGCTCCACTAACTGGGAGCTGCTCTCAGGAAAAGACAGAAGGATGGGAACGCTTGGAGCCATCATTTTCTCCAGTCTGGTGCATAACTGCTGCTGATTATACAGTGCTGGCAAGGGGCTGAGCAGGGAAACCCCCTGGGTTCTCCAGTCTCCTTTTCTTTCCTGAATGAGTGATGAGGAAGTATGATGCAGTGCTACAACGAGCTCAAACATTGTTTTCAAGAAAAAATAATTAGGCTGAATGAAACCCTGGCACTTCTAACGAGCACAAGACCCAAGAGAAAACACACAGCAATTCTGTGGGACTGCAACACTGACATTCCCAATAAGAGGACAGAAATCTGTAAGAAAAGCAGAGTTCCTGAGCGAGTTATATATTCTGCTTTGGTTTCATATATTATTGATATGAAGGTTTAACAAACAGGTCCAAGTCTGTGAAAGAATCCAGAAAGACCAAAAAATTCTTGGGTTTTATAGCCACACGAGCAGCTCCTTCCAGATGGATCCCGTTTGTGAAGACTACAGTATCCATAAGGATGGAATTCCCCATTTGAAGATTCAGTGCCACCAGACCCATGAGTATCTTGGATTTCTTACAGCTAACCTGGAACTTTAATCCTGCCTTGCTGTTTGCCACTCTGGTCTCTACTCAGTCCGGTTCTAACAGTTTTGATGAACATGACTTTAATTCTAACCATTCTCTAGACCTGAAAAGAATCTATATTTTTAAGGCAGAATGAAAAACTGTAGTGAAATTGTATTCCATGCAATGTACTTACACGTCATGCCTCAAAAAGTAACTTTAATATTAGAGTTAACAGTTACAAGCCTGACATCTGTCCCTTACTAATAAAAAGGAATGTGGTTATGCAGATTAGGTGATGGATAATAGAGAAAAATGTAAAAAGCCTCCAGCTAAATTATGCTATATTGTCACAAGAAAAAAGTAATCCTCACATCCCAGCTTCCTTCTATCTGCTGAAATGTAGTTCCAAAGGGGCACTGGAAGTGAAACTCCAAAGCCAAATATCAGCCAGTTTGGAGGCTGGAAACAACTAAGAAATAGAAATATCTAGAGTAAATACATGAGAAAGCAGGAAGAAACAAAAGAAAATAAATACCAAGCATATGGCTCCTAAAACACACGGAGAAAAAAATTACAGGAATGTTATGCAATTTAAATCCTGCCACAGAAAATGAAGCTGAGAATATTTAACTTCCAGATGCCAGTTTATTGATTACAAGATGGCTGGAACTTTTTTTCCCCCTTTTTCCCATTTTTTTTAACACAAGCCAACCAAACCACAGTCTTAAGCAAAGAGGAACAACGCCCCAACAATAAAGGAATGCTTGTGATAATATTCACTTTGAGGGTTACCTGGAGAGTTTTACATTTGAGAAGTACTTCTTTCCATATCCTGCTCTTGTCTACAAGACATTTGGCAATTACTGAATTTTTAGGCCTGTGGAGAAACACTGGAGAAGCAATGCCTTACCATCAAAGGGATGGGGGAGTTGCTTGATGGGAAGAAGCTCTTCCAAGAAATTTGCATGAGAGGAAATCAGGATAGCAGCCAGTTAAAATAAAGGAGAACACAAAGAATCACATTCTGTAAGGTGGGCCACAAAGAAAACATGGATTTCAATAGCTTCTCTGACTGCAGAAGAGATGGATATGGAGCCTCTGAGTTGCTGGTTTTTTTCCCAGAAATAATACCTGATTTGGACAACATTACGTTCAATAGTGACTGGATGTTTTTGCTCAGAATCCTCCCAGACTTTATTTATTCTGCCTTGAATCTTACTGCCAAGCTAATTTCTTCTCCCTCCCTGTGGCTAAAGCTCTCTTCTGGCCTGATTCTCTTCTGGAAGTGACACTTTATACTGATAGCCCAAGCAAAGAGAGTCATCATCCAAGTGGCCATGTCACCCATCCCCAGGGTGCAGTGCTGAGTGATCACACATCCGAACACCAGCACTCCACTCCCAGCTTCCACAAACCAGAAAAACCCTTTTATTTGTCTTCCTGCAATCAAGGGAACAATATCATCACCCAGATCTGAATGCAGGGACGTCATGTACACTGCTGCAGACGCCGAATGTGTCACCACAGTAACCGGGAGAGCATCTCCACACCACTGCTCAGCAAAAATCACTTCATCTGCCCCTGCTGCTGCTGGGGAAGCATGCCTGGGATTTTAGTATCTGTATTTTTCGTGTGTCTGTACTTTCAGTATGTGGCTCTGGACTCCATACAGAGTGCTAAAACTTCTGTTCCCAGCATTTTTGGGCAAATCAATTCCTCTCAAGCTCGAGATGCAAGGATACTTCACTGCCTCAGAGCCCCAAAATATGTAAACAACAGTGACTTGGGGGGGGCAAACTTGGAGTAATTGACATCATCACCTGAAGGTGTAATTGGAGGATTAAAGCTCAATATGTTAATGGACAGAACTTACAAAGTACGAAAAACTCGTGACTCGCTGTCCATTTTTGGGTGTAGCCTCTCGAGTAGGCTCTGTCTGCCCTGAATGCACCTTGAAGGCCTTCAATAAATTGAACTGGTTTTTATTCTCTTAACTTTGTCCAGCCTCTGTTTTCGGTTAGCCCCTCAAAGCATTAAAAGACTCACAGAAATGGAGGCCAACATTCAGAACAAGCTGAGTAGTTAAAGCTCCTCAGGATGGCTGCTAAGACCACCAAGAAGCCACCCCCAAAATACCAGCCTCACCCTTGGAGCTGCACAGATTTTTTTCCCCTGTATTTTTTTTTTTTTTTTCTGGACAAGAATAATGATTCAGCGACAATCACCCCAGCCATTCATATTACTAAAAAGCTGATTTAGGAAAAAAACGGTTTGGGAACGGAGCGAAGCAGTATTTTTTCTGAACATGTTGTTTTCTTCAATGTTATTTTTCATTCAAAAGCTTTTTATACCTGTATATGCATTAATTTCATTCTTCTAAAGTACTTATATTTTTAATATGTTTAAAATGTAAACAGAATGTTTCCATTTAAATGAACTTCATTAGTTATCATGTAAGGCATTTAATTTCTGTCTAATTAAAATACTATGCCTACCCCAAAACATTTTTTAGTATTCCAAGAGTTTGTATTTTGAGTGACACCAAAGTATCTTTTCTCCCCAACTTTTCAACTGCACATTAAATGAAAATCTGTCATCTCAGAAGCAGCACTCATGTTCTAGGAGAATTACATTTTTATTTCCTTTAAAAGCAAAGCCCTCCCTACTGCCTACACAAATCCTCCAATTAAACCTTTCCTTCCAACAAAAATAAAGCAATTTCATTCCATTTGTTTATCATAATTTAATTATTTTCCTTATTAGAACCAGCTTTATTTTAATGTTTTAGTCTTTTTAGGTGATGACTCATTCTGTAGATATTAGAGCAGCTTTCTGCCGTGCCTTTACTTCTGCGCATAATTAAAACACATTTGCTGTGATTATATTTCAGCACATACAGATCAACATGTATTTTGCTCTTAGGTAGAGAATCCCCATTGTTCATATAATTACCAGGAGGAAATAATGCAAATGAGTCTGCTGGAGACAATTATCGGACTTGCTTTTTAACTTTATAATGTTATAAACAAGAATTGGCATTCGATTCAGGGGTGGACAGCAAACATTCATTTTACTGAGTGCTTTAAAGATTTCATGGAATCATAGAACAACAGGATGGAAGGGTTCAAACATCATTGGGTTCAACCTTTATTGGCCAGAGCATGGTAAAACCATGGTCTAGACACGATGGCCCAACACAACCTAAGCAGCTGAATCTGAGAAATGTCCAACATTTGGGAATCTACCAAAGATTGTTCCAATGGTTGATTGTTTACATTGTGAAAAATACTCCTCTCATGTTCAGCTGGAATCTCCCCACACGGAACTATTAACCATTACCCTTTATATTTTCCATGTGACTCCTGGTGAAAAGGGGGAAAAACTTCAAACCCGCAGCGATTTTGGATTAGATACTAGGGAGGAATTCCCTGGCAGGGTGGGCAGGCCCTGGCCCAGGGTGCCCAGAGAAGCTGTGGCTGCCCCTGGATCTCTGGCAGTGCCCAAGGCCAGGCTGGACATTGGGGCTTGGAGCAGCCTGGGGCAGTGGCAGCTGTCCCTGCCCATAGAATGGGATAATCTCTGAGGTCCCTTCCAACTCAGGCCAATCCATGATTCTGTAACCTTCCTTGCAGCTGCCCTTGAAATACCGTAACATGGTGACAAGTTCTCCCTTAAGCCTTCCTCTCTGAAGGCTGAAAAAGCCCAGTCCTTCCAGCCTTTCCCTGTGTGGCAGCTTCCCAACCCCTGGATTTCCTTTCTCTGGGCCGTCTCCAGCCTGTCCACCTCCTTTTTGCACAGCAGAGACCAAAACTGAGCCCAGCATTCCAGGCACAGCCTGTCAAGCCCTGAGTGGAGTGTGACAATGACTTTGTGTCTCTGCTGGTGATGCCCTTGGTGTGATCGAGCCTCCTGTTGGCTTACCTTGCTGCAGCACACACTGGTCACTCGTACTGAGCCTGTTGTCACCAGACTTCAAATTAACAGGAGCTAAGTAACCACACCCTAATCATTCATCTAGGACATGCTAATTGATCTCTACCATCACATCTTAGGTTGTGCTCCTGAGTTATACAGATCAAGGTATCTCTTACTAGTGTATCTTAACAAACAAAATCAAGCATTGCGTGTCTGTGATAAAGGATGTCACAACTATGACTTGGCATCTGCCTGCACAATTTGAATAAATAATCCCCGCAGGAAGAGTTAAGACTGGGGTAAATTCCACATTTAGAGCACCTACTGAGAGCCCTTCTTGTGTAGGATTTAGAAAGACCTTTAAATTATTACATTTTTGTAGTTTGTAATGAAAATCTTTGAGCTGTATCACAGGATGACAAACATCCCCATATTATCTCTTCTTAAATTACATCACTCCCAGTGACAGGAGTCCCTTCCAGTTCCTCAACAATCCACAACGAGCACAGAGAAATCTCACCTGTGAAAGCAATAATTTTCCCGCAGAAAACATCTCTGGAAATCAATGAACAGGCTGTCAGGTCCCGAGGAACACGGAGCAGGTGCTGTCTCAGGGAAGGACGGGCACAACTGGCTCCTGTGCTCGGGGACTGGGAAGTGACAGGGTCACCCCACGGTGCCAGGGCCTCACATGTTCAAACCAATCTCTCAGATTTTGCTTTCTCCCTTCTTTTTTTTTCCCAGTGTGCCTCTTTATGTAAAGATTTTGTAAATCACTGGTGCCAATCATTGATCTCTAAGGCACCACAGGCATTTTCCTGGACTAAGTCTCTTGGCTCTCATCACCCCAGGCTGAGTCCACAAACACTACAGGAGATCCAATTGCTTATTTTTTCTCCAAGGATCAGAATGTATTTTCAAAACATATCCTCACCTTTTATAGGATATCATTATGAGGCAAGTCAGATTTTCATAAATAGCAAATGTCATATAGGAGGTGTGAAAGCTGATGGACTGAGTTTTGGGAAAGGAAAAATTATTAGACCTAGTATCTCCCTAGCTCTTTAACAGTCTCATCCTAATAATTTCTTCCTGCTGATCTTTCACGGATCCTACCTTGGCCAAACGATTTTGGATCACAAGTTTTGATGCACAAACCCAGCCACTCCTGTGCACAGCCCTTGCTGTGTCTGCTCTGAATATACTTCACTAGCAAATGAATTAGGCTGAGTTTGCTCTCGCTGTGGAAATCTCCAGCCATAAATTTGAGGCTCTTTTTGAAGCGATCTATTTGTGATCCATATCTGGCCCATATTTCTGCCCTTTGAAAAAATGCAATCAAAAGAAAGGATGCAGCTCTCCTCTGAATGTGCCCTGCTGTCCAGCTGAAGTACAAACTATCAAAATTCGAGATGCAAACAAACCACAAGCCAAGGCAAAAAAAAAAAAAAAAAAAAAAAAAAAAAAAAAAAAAAAAACATTTTTT
>VZRL01007054.1:200101-240962 GCA_013397895.1 Origma solitaria
CCCAAGCAAAAAAAAAAAAAAAAAAAAAAGCCATTTTATCTCTGCTGCACTTGAAGGCTCTGCCATCATTTCAAATGCAGAAATGCACTTAGATATCTCATTATGCTCTGGAGTAACAAATTTTTGTCTATCCCTGCGCTGATCAGAAATCCAATGTTATCATTTTTCCAACATTCTAAGAATCTCCCCAAATGCCTGTATTGACAAAGTTGCTCTTTGATGCTAAATCTTGATTTGTATTTCAGTGATTTTTTTTTTTTAATTTTAAGCAAGGGAATGGGGAAAGAACTCAATTATATTTGTTCACATGGAAAGAAAAAGCGTTTTTTCAGAAAACTAAAATTAAACTTCAAGAGCTTTGGTATGTTTCTTTTTTTTTTTTGGTGCCTCCTTATATTATAAAAATGGAAAAGAATTTTTACTTGATGCATATCTAGACTCCTCCAAGTTCTGTAGTATATATGTCTGAATTAAATTAAAATTATTTTTGAAAGGCTAAGAAGTGCTACCATAGTTTAGCTCTGTTCAACCAAGCAGTGCCTGTGCTTTGAACTGACAGAAGCCTTTAAGTGCAAAAGCTTAGATAAGCTGATAAAGATGAAACCAGCCACATCTGCAGTTACTTAGATCCAATTCAATTCAATTCAGCCCTATCATACCACAAATCTCAGATATTCTTACACATTTTACAACAGCACTACTCTGGGGTAGTAAATAATAAGCTTGCACAGATAATGAGACCTCAGGCAAAAAGAGAAAACCCAATAGATTATTTCTTCATTCCTGCTTCCCAGAATATAAGTTGCTACCACCACAATAAATTAATTCTTGCAAATTTTAAAATCCCAAACAATTTTACTGATTTATGAATCAGAAATTTCCCCTTTAAAGTGGAAAGAGCTTTCCATTTCCAACATAAAATTAACCAGAACAGCAGTTTATTTTAAAACCATGGTTTTATGTTTGTGTAAGATCAAGCACAGCACATCCAGGAAAAAGCAACAGTGTCAGGGACAGCTGCCACTGCCCCAGGCTGCTCCAAGCCCCAATGTCCAGCCTGGCCTTGGGCACTGCCAGGGATCCAGGGGCAGCCACAGCTTCTCTGGGCACCCTGGGCCAGGGCAATAACTGATTGATACCCTGTTCTTCCCAATATCTGATCTAATCCATCCACTCCATCCATTCATCTACATCCTTAATGAAGACATTAAATAACACTGGCCCCACTCTGGCCCCTGAGGGACACTCGTCACTGATAACAGCTTGCTTTATAGCTCATCTTTCAGCAAAAAACCAGATTTTGGGTCCTGTTCCCCCAGCCCTGAATCTGAAGGTCATCAGTATTAAATACACTGGCCAGGTACCTTCTTTTCAGAGAACTAAACAGCTGTCTGTGCACAACACCAGAGAAATAAGAATAGGAAATACAATAATAGGAAATGCTACATCCCTGCCACCGGAGCATCCCCAAATACCAGGGTAATCAGGACAGAAATGAGTCTGCACCACCACACAGGTCCAGGGTGGCCAATGAGTTGAGTAAAAGCCTTTTAGCAATGTCTGGCCTTACACACTCGAGCTGCATTTTACCCCCTTGGACACAAGAGAACAATAGAAACTCCAGATGTAATCAGCCCCACTGTGCCCTTACCAAAGTCACTGCAACTCCACAGTGCCAATAACTTCTGTGATGGCTTTTAATTAAAACAAATAAACAATGAGATTAAAATGTAAATTACAGAAAAAAACACCATTCAGACAATTCCATGTTGACTAAACTTTTTTCTATGTGCTCGCCAAAAGCACACAGGTAATTTAGGATTTCAAACTGATTTTGCACATAGATTAGCTGTTAATGTAAAATTGTTAAGCACATCATTTCAGGAGAAAACCATTCTGGGATACAGTCGCGGCAAGAGGTCGCATATGCAAAACTCAGCTTTGCCCAATTGATTTCCAATTACAAACTCAGAGGCTCTAGAGTTTGTGGTTAATAGTCCTTCCCTTTAGCCTGAAAAACAAACTTGCAGCTTGTGGCCACACAAACTCCACATCAAGTGCTCCTCATTGCTTTAGGAACTGTGTCCTGGCACAGAGGGAATCCCAACGCCTCACTGAGGGCCAGCCATGGAATTCAGCCTACAACGCCTCACTGATGACCAGCTGTGATATGGCAAATTGCTCCTTAGAACAAAGCTACAATAATGTCTGTTTGGGGGGACAAAGAAGCTACAGGCAGACTCTACAAGGGCTGAATAAATTTAAATGCCCATATTGTATAATTGCATAATGCTGTGTTTTCCTTTGTAGAAAGATACTGGCTAAGAATTTCATGTATTTAATCCATCCATTCTTCAGCACCAAGTGGAGACTGCCAGGACATCTGAGCCTCTTGTCTTCTTTAATCTTTGTATGAAACTGGACAATTCTCAGGCTGAAAGAAAGCCAAAGAGTGCAGTTCTAATTCTTAAGCATGCTCAAAAAATAAGGATGCTTTTCTGACTACATTCTGCACCTTCATCATGGATTAAAGTGGCACAAACATGAGTATTCTTCGTCTGCAGCAGAAACAAACCAGGAAAATCTTTAATATATGACGTGCAAGAATATTTGATTCACAGGCTTGCCTGTCTGGTTTACATTACAGCTTTATTCAGTGTACAAGCATTGCATTTTAGAAATTAATGATTTTTTTACTGAGTTCATAATTTTCTAATGATGAAATACTAATACATTCATAAACATTGCAAATCTTTTTCTCAGGGAACCTAAATCCTGTGTTGTACTGCATGATTACTCAAATAATAAATCACTACTCCTCACGACAAGAAGAGAAGAATTGTGATCTATACAACTTGTCATCACCATCACTGATGTTGACAAATGAATGCATTTAATGATTTGGCTGTTAGAAATTTCATCTTGTAATACTTGCTAAAACTTATTCATCTTCATTATTTTTCTCTCTAGAACTCTTTAAAAAGGCTTTTTTAAAAGAAAAATAGTTCCTTGATAAATTATTACTTTCAGTTCTGGACTTGATTTTTTGCTGCCTTATTCCACCTGCACATCTATGAGGGTCACCAGAGGTGACATTTTTTGAAGAAGCAGGTTTTTCCTTGCTCTGCTCCTTTATCAGCCATGAAAGTTACACAAAAGAATCTGGAACACAGTGCCACAAATCCAGTTCATGCATCTGAGCAACAGGTTTTTAATCACGTATTGAGAGTGGACCAGCTTGCGAGCCAGCAGTCAAATTTTGCAGTGGCATCACCCACAGATGTTTCACAGAAACTGAGACACGGGGAGTCGTCAACCCACTGTGAATCAATTTATTCATTCTCACCAACTCTCCAGCCAATTTCCTCCTTCAAGGTGCAAATTAGCAATACAGATGTATTCTCTGAGAAGACCTCCAGCTTCAGGTTTTTAGGAGCAAGTTTAGAGCCTGCTGGCTCTCAGCCAGAGCAGCATCAGTTTAAGACTGGAGGAATTCTTCTGCAGGGAGCCACATGCCCAACCTTGAAGCAACCTTTATAAACATCTATTTGGATCAGTTATTAAGTCTCTCCAGACCTCTTAAGACTTCATAGCCACAGTCAAGACCTGGTAAAATGCTGCTGATTTTCAGCCACAAGTACAGTAAAGCTCCAAGAATTTGCCACTGTCTGAACCTATGCTGGACATTGTTAATACTAGGAACCAGAACTTGGAGGACAGCAACTACCCAGAGCTACTGCACAAATGAGAAGGAGCTTTAGTACTTTTTAGCTGTGTAGAACAGTGAGGTATCTTGTGCTAATTCAAGAGGTACTCTCTCTGCAATGACCTGGAATGGAAGGGAAAAGGAAACTGGGAGTCGATAAACTACCCAATAAAGTCATTAAAGGTCTGTGAGAAGATGAGATGAGCAGCAACAAAGGATAAACAGTGGTGTCTTGCATCTGCTGCACACAGTCTAAGCCCTGTAGAGCGGAACTGTGTCCTTGTCATTTGCATTTACTGTGAGAACTTTCACCGATCAACAGAGAAATTAAACACCTGGGCAGGGAGATGCTCCAGTCAAAAGAAACCATAAAAGTCTGTCAGATTCTGTACTACCCCTAATATTTAAAGATTTTTTCCCCCCTAACATTGCGGGGTGATATTAATAATGGTACAAATCAGTTTGACTGATTGAAAGTAGATTGGATTTACCTGCCTAATTATGCCTCACTTTGACTTAACTGTGAGCACTGTGGAAAACAGACAACTAACCCCAGTAGGATGCTCTGCTGTTCTGCCTTAGCACTTGCAACACTGGTTTCTCTTGATAAAATATTTCAGAGGATCAAAGCAGAAGACTATGTAGGTAAGAATCAGCAATGAAAATGTTTCATTCACAATATACTTGCTACCCTTTTTTATTTAGCTTAGACTGCTTGGAGCAAAATATTTCATTCCCACTCAGAGATGCTGTAACATTTTTATTAATATGCATTGTTCTTGTTTTTTGAAACTCCACAGAACTGGATCTAAAATAATACTACCCTGGACCCTGAACAAATGTTTTGTACCAGTCACAATGGCAATGCTATCTCCTTTTTTTCTTATTCACCCCTTCTTTTAACATGCAGATAATAAGGATCCGTGGCTCTATAAATGTAAACACCAGAGAATCCATTTTAACCAGGACACATAACACAAACACAGAGGTGTGGAGACAAAGCAGTGCGTCACAGATGTAGGGAGCCATACAAATGCACAGTTTACATGTTTATTATTTCCAGTGTGTTCTTGACTCACTCTTGCAAACAGCCTCAGGGTAGTGACTCCACCAGGGTGAGCATCAGCCAAATGCAACAAAAGGAGGAAAAACAATGCCTATATTTTTCATTTTTCCTACAGCACAAGACTGAGCACTCTACTCTGGGCAAGAGTCTCTCAAGAGTATGAAAAATATGTGCTACAAAAGGCTTTAGGGTGCTCATGAGTGACTGTTTCCTTTCCAGCTACAGAAAAGCTTGCAATGGATTCTTCTGTCTCTGGGGAAACTTTTAAAGCCGAACCAGAATCACAATATTATTTTGCAGATAGAATGAATTTGTTGGTGTAAACCTAACTGCAGATGCCCAGATTTTATTTAAGCCGTATTTTCAGAACAAAGGAGTCCAAAAACCTGTTTTGAAGGGGTAAGCTTTTATTGAAATTAATAGGGCAGGACATGCAGCTGGCTGACGTATGGCTAATGTGGTACTTCTCCGAGCTTTTAACATACTTTGCTGATTGTTTGCTCAAGGCATATGGTTTGAATGAGCTGGGCAGTGCACAGTGCAGCTGGCAGACTGGATATCCAAATCTGGCAATAAGCCTCAGTTATGTGGCACTAGGTATCAAATTTGCCTGAGTTTTATGTTATAAATTCTGCCATATCCGTGTAAATTTGAAGCTGCTTCCGACTGTACTACAGTGGATGTCAATGCTTCAAATCTTGCTGCATTAACTGTAGTCTAACCCATGTTGTGGAGGAATGGTCTTAAAAGGGCAAAAGCTTTTTCTGTAGAGCAAAAAAATTACAAAAAGCTTTCATTAAATAAACCCAGAATTTTCAAAATGGGCAAGCATCATTTTCTCTAGTGCACAGATTGGGAAACTGTGACAGGTGCTGTTCCAAATACACATTCATTTCAATCAAGCAAAGAATAGGAAGTTTTTGGCAGCTCGTCCTGTTTTCACCATTACCTCCCATAACCCAAGTCAATGGTTTCAGGCTCAGCTCTGATATTCAGGAAGGTCTACAAAACTCTCCAACACTATCTGAATACAGTTTTTGTATTAATTTAATAAATGAAGCATCATTTTTGGACTCTCAGCATAATAAACTCTCATTTGCACTGAGCAGATTCATAAATTCATGCTGTTAAAAACTGTTTTCATCAGAAATGGGCAAACCTCCTGTGGTGCCCATTCATATTCCAGTTCTGAGCTGCAGGAGTGTATTTTCCAGTCACAAGTGCTCAGTTATTATTGCAGAGTTTCCTTTATTGCTGCTTGAAAAGCCAATATAGATACTAAAAGTGACTCTCTCATCTCAGGGTACACACAACTGCGTATTTCTGAGGATATATTCACATTTTTTCAGTGACGTGCATCCCATTTTTATGCCACATGAACCCAGTGTGATGAATTAAGATGAATATGAAGGGGAACAGAGAAGCAGCAAGTTCCCTGCTTCAGTCCTGCCTGCCTATGTCAACGTCTTGGTAATAAAAGGTGCGTTTGTTGTAATGCAAATGTTTCACTGAGCTCCAAGAGAATTCCAAGAACAAGAGAGGTCTCAGACAAATAAATACAACAGCACAGTCTCTATTCATCTCGAATATTATTCTCTGAAGTCTAGAAAGAAACTAATTTTCTGAAGTTCCTATTTCCAACAGAGAAAATCTCATCAGTTTGTGAGGTTGGCTAGTATCTTAAATGACAGTGAACAGCTGGACAAATTTTTAAAGAATATATTTTAGTCAAAATAAAGATTAATTCTTTTGAAATCTTTTTGTTATTCTCAAAATCCTTTCTTCCCACTCCCTATGTTGTCCCGATGATAATATTGAACATGGAGTCAGCAAAGATATGCTGCACTTGGACAAACAGAAAGTAAATGGCAAAGGATTTGTAAAAATTTTTATCTCTCTCAAACTTCAGTTTCCTTATCAGCATAAAGCAATGCAGAGAAGGAGAAAAGTAAGTATGAGGAGCAAAGGTTGCATCCTTTTACAGCAGCAGCGCTCCACTAAGTTCTTGAACCTTTTGAAGCTGACCCTGTGAACAACGAATTGAATGTGCAAAGGACACTGTTTTACAGGACAAAAGGATAAAAAACACAATGAAAGTGTCAAATACACTGAAGTAAAGTTTGTGGAAGCCCATTTCAGTAAGAGGGAGGCACAATGCAGCTGGAAAAGATGCATGGTTTCTTGTTTAGCAAATAATACAGAACCTGTACAAGCTCACCTAGCAGCTCTTTAGGAATGTCACCACATATTTTCTCACTGTGCCAGGGAATGTGCCACTCTTCTGACCTCCCTGCTGTGGCCTTTGCAGTGCCTGCACTCTGAGGGGGGCATTTAGTTATTTTCAAACTGCATTTTAAAAACTGAAGACATTATCCAGCCCTAAGACTTGCCAAAATGTGCAAACTCACCGCGTTTTATCTGCGAGGCCTGATTTACCGACAGGCTCAAAGCATGTGGAAGCTTCAGCAGAAACACTGACTAATGTTAAACCCAGCTATATATAACATAGTCTGAGGTGTAGTTCAAAGAGTATTGAGAGGAAATAAGGAGTGTTGGAGGTCATCTCAGCTACAAAGAAGAATTGCCATCAGAGGATGACAAAATTTGATTTCCTAAGCAACTCCCAGGTCATTTAAGTGGCAGGTCCAGGAGAGGTCAGCTTTCTAGCACTAATCTGGACATGGGCAGAAGGCTACTTAGAGTCACAAAGACACTCACAAATCCACCAGCAGCTTCAGGCAACTCTACCTGAACTCCCCCTAGCTCTGAAAAATAGAAATGCCTTTTTCCAGCGTGGCACACGAGCTGCCAGCCATCACTTTGCACAACTGTGAACCTTCCCCATGACTTGGGTGCAAATTCAGACACACGCTCTCACCAAGGGCCTGATGTACACAGCCCCACAGCCATCCTTCAGAGCAAACAGGAAACCTGCTGACAATGCCCTCACCCAGTATTTTACACACAGAATTATGCAGGTATTTGAAAAGCCTCTCCCCAAGACAGAGAGCTAAACAGGAGCTCCCACCTTTCTCAATTCTCTTGCTCAAAGTTGCACCATTTCTCTTTATCCTTGGTCTTTATTTTGCTCATGATGTTTCATTTTCTTTGTGCAAAGGGAAAAAATTTCAAAACAGAGCCACCTCAGACTGTCGGGACCCTTGGAAGACAGTCCTTGCTCCTCTAGAGAAGGAACACTGCCCTGATCTAAGAACCTGACACAGGAGAGCGTCAAAACTGAAGCTGTGTAACAGCTACTTTCTACCTGGGCTGAAATTCCAGACAGAGACAGCAGATCTGAGCTTGTTCCATCAGCAAATAAACCCAACAGATTATCAAGACTATTACCCAAGTTACCTCATTTCCATTGCTGTTTTAACTCAGGCTAAAAATATAACTTTTGTATTGAGGGCTTTTGCTCTTTCTTGGTTTGGTTTTTTTTTAATCATACTTGCACCAGATTTAAAAAGCCAATTACTGAATATCCCATTTTTACCCATGTTTTTACAGTGCATTAAGACAATGATTAACAAAAAACTCACTAAGCATATTATCTTAGAATTCAAGTGTTATAATTGGAAGAACTCTGTGGATATTTTCATGGTAATGCAAAATAGAAAAACCTTGACCCAAACACATAAAAAAACAAACTCTGACTTCAATTATCAGACTTTGCATAGGACAGCCATGGAATACTTTATCTAACCGAAAATGGAACTTAATCCAGAGACTGGTCTCGAAGAATGAGCATATTCACACCATAAAATTCTTAATTACCAACATAATACTACTGCTGCATTTAAATACGCAACAAAAGTCAAGCCAAACTTTTAAACTAGAATAGAAAAAAAAAACATTCCCAGAGCCATCTAGAGTCTCCTTTAGCTTATGCATAGTGAACATGGCAGCTATCTTGCTGGGTTACACACTACCAGAGTCCTGGTGAATTATTTACAGCTGGGGACTCAAATACTCTCTGAGTATCATCTTTCCCCGGGTTCTGTACTCACCAGAGCCCTTGATACTGAAATGAGTGAAAAGAGAAATGAGAATGTTCAATTCCACAACAGAAATGGAGACTGAAAGGTTTCATTGTAGGTCCAGCATAGATTAAAGTGTCTGCTCAGCCTGAAACCAGTCCTTAGCTTTGTATCTGTGGCCCTGGAGGGCTTCCTTGTCTCCCCCTTCAGCATGATTTATGTCAGAAGGTTTGGAATAAATTAACTGTTCTGCTGGGTATTGCAACTGAGAGGAATTTAAAGACATGCTGTTTTCTGTCTTTATTTCCCCCCCTCACATTTATGTTGCTCAACCTCATAAAATAAAACCAAGATGTGGTTTGGAGTCCTGAGTGGGCAAAAATAGAACTATTTAGAAAGGCTGTAAACTCCTGCTATAAGTCAGTGTTTAAATAATGTATTAGACATATCTATATATACACAAAGACACAACACAGGCACTTAGACTAATATATGTGTGTGTATATATATATACACATATATATATATTCCCTTGCAGTTCTGTATTAATCGAATGGAATATTCTGTAACAGAAATGCAGTACTAATAACTCAAAATTGCACTTTGGTTCAAATTGCCTTATACAGCTTGTTTGAGTTCTAATTCTGTGGTGAAATTCTCCCCTTTAATGCCCAGGTCTATTTGAAGGTTAGCTTTTGGTCCCATGGAGATAAAGGAAAATGTGCCAACATTTGAGATTTGATTACCTGTATAAAATTATGCTTGCTCATTTTTCCTTGGCAAGACACTCTTGGGGAAAGTTATATTAAAGAGGGAATAGAAATAGTGTACATGCAAAGAAAATATTGTCCAATTATGCTTCACAAGATGCAGAAAATATTACTTGTTATGGAGGATTATGAATGAGATAATTACTGAGAGCCTAATGTACCTAAAGCTACACTAAAGGACAGAGAAAATCATTAATAAGTGGTTATTGACTGTTCTTCCTGCTCTTTGTAATAAAAGGCCAGAACAGTGGCAAGGACAAATCTTTCCCCAGTTTGGCTGTGGCAGGTTATACACAAGAACGCCCTTTGTATTTACATGGCCCAGCATTAATTCCTATCAGTGAAACCATATCAGCTTTGATTTAGCACCCAAAACACTTTATGCCTCTCCAAGCAGCCCTAACAAGAAATGTTTTATATGAAGAGTCGATTGAAAATAATAGAGATTTAGAAATAAACAGGATGAACTTTCCCTCTTCTAAATTATTTCATTGCATGCATTCCTAATGAGCAATCTGCGCTTCCAAAAGAATCCAGACCAGTGTTCTGTTGGTAAGGCACAGAATGACAAAACACTTTTAAAGATTAAAGGATGTCTCATTACCCCTTTTTGATTCTCCGATGAAATAAACGATAACCCAATTATTTCTGAGCAGCCCTAGAAAAGAATGTTTGAGCTCCCACGTTCAGGATTTCAATACAGGTGTGATCAATAGGGGAGATTATAAAATAAAGGATTTCTGAGTGGCTGCAACTCTTTTCTTACTGCAAAGCAGAATGTGGTACCACGTGCAAAATTACCTTCAGAGCATTCTCTTTTTTTTTTTCTCTCTCCCTTTCAGCTCCCAATCCTGCTGCATCGAGGGTGAAGGCACAGTCACTAGAGAAAAGTTCAACAGCATTTCTAGAAGAATGAGAAAGGTCATGAACATTACAAGGGGCAATCTACATGGACTTGCAGAGCCTGAAAGGAGTCCACAAGAAACATGGAGAGAGACTATTTACAAGGGCCTGGAGAGGCAGGACAATTGGGAATGGCTTCACACTGCCAGATTTAGGTTTAGATATATTTTTTAAAGAAGTGTTCCTCGTGCAGGTGGGCAGGCCCTGGCCCAGGGTGCCCAGAGAAGCTGTGGCTGCCCCTGGATCCCTGGCAGTGCCCAAGGCCAGGCTGGACATTGGGGCTTGGAGCAGCCTGGCACAGTGGGAGGTCATGCCCACATGGCAGGGGTGGCACTGGATGAGCTTTAAGGTCCCTTCCAACCCAAACCATCCTATGAAACTGCATCCTGGGCTGAGCCCAGCATGGGCAGCAGGGCAGGGGGGATTGTGCCCCTCTGCCCCTCAGGTGAGAGCCCACCTGCATAGCTGCCCCAGCCCTGGAACAGCACAGGAAGGAGCTGGAGCTGCTGCAGAGAGCCCAGAAGAGGCTCCAGGATGAGCAGAGGATGGAGCAGCTGTGCTGGGAGGAAAGGCTGGCAGAGCTGGCATTGCTCAGCCTGGAGAGGAGAAGCTTTGGGCTGAGCTCAGTGTGGCCATTGTACATGGCAAGGAAGCCACCACAGTGCTGCTGTTTTCTTGTGTTCCTACATTTACTTCATGCCAGCAAGAGCAGCAGTGTCCCTCATGAAACACAAGCCCTACTGGTTATTGGGCCCCTCTTAACAGAAATCCTTTCAGTATTCTCTCTCACACCTACCAACCGATGCACACACACGACACATACCAGCCTTCATCTCAGTGTGGGCAATGCTCTCTGTTTCACCTCCTTGGCTCCACCAGACCCTGCACAAACTGTATTTGAGGTTTTACTTGAATCCATTAGGATGGACTGGATGCCTAGTGACTTTCAGAGACTCCTGAGGTCAGTCACTTTGTCCTACACCAGCCTCCATCTCCCTGTGCTTGGAGGTTCTTAAAACTAAATTCAAAGTGGGCTATCACGTGAATCAACACTTTTATCTGCCATGCTGCCTCCCTAAAGCACCATCAGAGCTTCACCTCCACAAGGAGAGTGCCCTCAGAACCTGGACAAGAGCGACTGACATCTGCCTGGGTTAGAGCTGGGAAGGTATCTCTTGTCTTATCTAGTTATTCTGCCAGTTGCAGAATTTACAGATTCTGAGTAGACGTTGTTAGTGGAATAAATACTGCCTTGGCCATGTTATGGTTTTTCTCACTCTATGAGTATGAAACACATGCATTTCATCCCCTATTCAAAGCACTGCAGTGAACCTGCTGGCTCAGAAGGGACGTCCAGCCTGACAGAGAAAAATTTTGCTTCACTATCCGTCAGTCTATGCCCCATAGAGAATTACCTGCTACAGCATTTGTGCAGAATGCATTTGATTTGAATAGGAACATTTACTGAAAAAGTTCCCTTAGAAATCCAAATATTTGGTTTTGCATACAGGCTGCTCAGTGCCATGCATTCCTTGGCTTATCAGTGATAGGCAGTCATGAGCAGGTGGTCTTCTGGAAGGGAAGAATTTAGATCAATTATAAAATAATTATTTAATGGAATGATCAGTGCCCTTGCTTTCCACACAGAAATTTCGCATTGCCCATTTTCTTTCTTTATTTTTGAGCTATGCTAATTCCATTGGGCCAGTAAGCCCTATGTTCAACATATGGAAGTACACACATATTTCCTATTATATCTTGTTTCAGTCACTAATAAATTGCATACCCTGATTAGACAGCAATACCTTTGAGGCAGGAATTGTCTCCTACTCAACAGAACAGATCAAAATTTTAGCCCAAGCTTCTTAATATAAATGGCAGCATTAACAGCTTTCACATTTACTGTTACTAGGTGCACCAGTCCTCATTTGCTGTGCTGAGTGTGCTTTGAGGATATGTACAACATTAAAAAAATTTGCACAGGAAACAATTAAGATTGTTTTAAAAAAAACATGGTTTAAATATCATTTTGGTCAGTAAATCTTTTTGTGCCTACTAAAATCCTGGTATATGCTTTAAATTATTACAATAACTGCTATCTGTTCATAAGAAAACTCAATAAAAAGTCCTTATATATTTAGATCAGCACTGCTCTCAGTTCATGTGGGATAGCCAACATCATAATCAAGACCCACTAATTAGCAGAAATAAATGAACAAATGTGGATATATTGTGTTGGCATTAAGTCTTGTTTAAGATGATTTTATGTCAAGAAAGAAACACATGCATTTTTCCTTTGCCTTTGGACATTGTATTTTCTTGTCAGTGTGGCAGGACAACAACAGGAATTGCAAAGTGTGCCAATGGTATACGTGAAATGCTTTCAACTGCATAATAATTGGAGAATAGGTGCCCTAAATGAAAAACAGACAATTTAAAAAGAAGAAAAAAAAAAAAAAAAGGTAATTGGAGTGCAAAGGGAATAGCAAGTATGTCAGCAATTCCATTTAGAAAACTTATTCTGTGCAAATATGGCAAATTTTCATTAAGCCGTTTGAGGTGAGTACTATGAGATTCTGATCCTTTTGCACCATGCTTTAACACACAGCTTCATGCACCACCAATTCCGCTGCAGATTACTCCAAGCTAACTGAAAAATAAGGTGGTTTTGCCCATTCACTTTAAAATCCTGACTTCTCAGGTTGGGTGTATAACATGTCACACAGATCCTGACCATGATAGCATGATGACATCAGAAAATAACTGGGCGGCACAGGTGAGGTTTGGTTCAAGTCCTCTGTGTGCCCCACAGCTGGATGGATGCCCACCGTGAGTTCTGCACATATAAAATGCCCCTTTTCTCCAGCAGCAGGGAGAGCAGAATGAAAGGAACAGAGGGAGATGTCTGTACAAACAAACTGTAAGGCCTGCTGGTAGATAAAGCCAGATACTGACAGGTGAAAGAAGCAATGGGAAGAACCATAAATTCCATAGGAATTTCCATCAATTGACACAGACTGTTACTCACCCAAGGACGTGTTAAATCCCTGGACTTAGAGAAAAAGAGCAGAGGCACAAAGAAAACAAAAGGTGGGGGGGAATGTACATTAGAAGGGGGTCTGTATTAGGTGATTCGGAAGTCTGTCCCTCTTGAGTACCTCAGCCAATGGGGAAAAGAGAGAGAGAATCTGCGGCTGGGAAATTAGGATAAAAAGAGGCTGCGTCCTCTAGTAATGTGAGAGACCCCATGGGAAATGCCCATGACCTCTCCTTTTATTCATGAATAAAGTTACAGCACTTCTGTGTCTCCTTTTCGGCCATCAACCTCTGGTGTTTGTGGATGAATTTTCCCTGACCAGAACAAGCTGAGGTGGCTCCTGGATGTGAAGCAGCCAGCCCGGGGCCCTGGGAGCTGCTGTGCCATGCTGGTGCTGGCTGTGCCTGCAGCGCTGCTCTCGCCTGCAGCGATGCTCTGCACGCCAACCTTTCACGGCAGCGTTTCATCGCAGCACAGTCCCGGGCTCAGCACCAGCCCAGCCCTGCTCTGCTCCCAGGGGCTGCTCGGGAAGCACTTACCCAGCTCAGAGCCCGGAGCAAGCAAAGGGATGTGTTCTGTGGCTCCTAATGATTCCTGCGGTTAATTCAGGAATGCCACCGACAGTCTCCTGGGAGAGCTACGCTTACTGTTGCTTAGCTGCTGGCATGACTGCTGTAAAATAAAGGCTTTGAAAGGAATCCTTGCAGGGGAATTTTTACACTAAGAGGGAGTCCTCAGGAAAAAGGAAAGTTATAAATTGCTCTGTGTCACTACAGGTGTTCCTCGGGGATCACCGAGAGGCTATTCAAACACATTAGTATTTGCCTAAATATCTTTAGGAAAATTATCTGCATTTATTTTCAATTCTACATGCCTCACACATTGCTTGCCAGTAATAGTTACCTTTAAACACTGCCTAAAAGTATTTACTGCAGCAAATTATTTCTATAATGAAAATGACACCTTAAACTGCCCAACATCAACATCCCGTTGGGGCTTTGTCAAAAATCCCCAAAACTACAACCAAAACGAAAAGCCAAACACCAAAAAAAAGAGCCCCAGCTGTGAAATCCTTGGTCTGTCACACCATACATACTATGGCTTCCTTTTTCTTCTTTGACTTTACCAGAACAGGAAGAAAACCCAACTTTTAAAAACACAACTTTCAAGAAACAAAATGTATGGGAACTAATTCTCATTATTTTCACTTGCAAACTGATTCTTCTTGTGATTCCTGTGGTTGTGTATTTATGACATCCTAAAAATACAGTGCTGCCCGTGAGCTAAAAAGCCTTTCTCAGGTGTGGCTCAGTTCAGAAAGCATCACCCACTTCCAGCTCTTACTGGAAGCCTACAGCCACCAAAGGAATTAGTCCCAAATAATTTCTCATTTTATTGCAAATTAAGGGTTTTGTTACACAAATCCACGGCAAATTGAGGAACATCCTATCAGGATGTGAGAACAATAAAACCTCCCTTTCGCTTTACTGGCTGAAAGGCACATTCAGCACTTTGGGGAAATCACAGCTACCTGAGAGCTCATCAATGGATGGGAAATAAAATATGCTTGTCAAGTTCAGCAAGGACAAACTTTTAGCAAAAAACTCCCCTCACAATTGGCACTAATTGGTAGTTAAATTGACAACTGGAACTGAAGCATCCTGACAGCACGAGGGGAGGGCCCTACAGGTAGAAATTGAAAAGCATTTACTGAAGCAATGTCGGATAGACTAAACAATCAGAGGGCATCTCGGAATATCATAGGGAAGGCTCCACTCAATTCTTCACAGTGTCACTTCAGCATTTTGCATGCAAAAGACAACATTTCACTTCAGTGAGAGAAAAAGTGTTCAGATCAATATAGGGAAGACTACGCAAGCTTCTAATTCTTTACAAACAAACAAAATGCTCAATATTAGCTACTCTTTTTTCAGCTTGTCAAAAATCTTTGTGGCTCTGAAAAGCACGACAAAGAAATTTACGTGGATAATGCTAAAGTAGCATATACCACTCCTTTTTATTAAAAAAATCGCAAAACTAAATAAAAACCTCCCCACCAAACCCGAACAAAACAGACACTAAAAAAACGAATAAAACCCCCCCCAAGAAAAGAAAAAAACCCACAAAAGAAACACCAAAAAAGCAAAGCAAAACAAAACAAAAATACAAAAAACTCCAAAAAACAAAACCACAACAAAGAAAATTAAAACAAACAAAAAAAACCAAACCAAAAAACCCCCAAACAAAACAAACAAACAAACAAAAAATTTTTTAAAAACCAAAAAACAAACAATAAAAAACCTGAACAGCAAAACCCCTACCCAACTTTTAAGTTATTCTTCCCATCACAGATGTTTTCCCACTTCATGAAAGAAAATACAGACAGCTGAGGAGGTGCCAGGTGTTTTGCAGGTTGACCCTTTAACGTGCTGGATTCATAAGCAACTGATAAAATGACTCTTTGAAGTTATTACCAGCCCTGTTCTATAGCTGATGTACAGGGGTCTAAGTTGTGTCCCTGCTTAAATTGTGGTTATATCATGCCCCAGGCTGGGCATGAGGGAGCGTGAAAGTGTTCAACTCTATTCAGTAGTACTCCCAGAAATATACAGAAATGAGATTTTCAGTGTCTGAAGACATGCCTTGTTTCTTAACTCTTAGAGAAATCAGTAAAATATTTTTTACACTGTGTTAGAAAACATAGATACTGCTGGCTCAGTCAAACTGTCCTCGCTTAAATTTATGCTTCATATTTAAATTTCGTCTTGGAACTTGTTCTTAGTTAAAAAG
Source organism: Origma solitaria (assembly GCA_013397895.1). Classification (NCBI taxonomy): domain Eukaryota; kingdom Metazoa; phylum Chordata; class Aves; order Passeriformes; family Acanthizidae; genus Origma; species Origma solitaria. The sequence continues at coordinate 216,354 of VZRL01007054.1, forward strand.
AAACAAATTAAAGTTGTGTGGGCTCAGGAATATTAGTTAAAAACCCACTACTTTTATCAGACTTCTATAAAATGTTGACTCCTATATTTACTGTCTTTGCAGTAACATTTAATTAAGGAGAGGTTTTTTTAGATCTGGTTATACTGCTGCTTACTAAGCTGATTGAGATCATGCAAAGTGGAGCATTCTGTGCAGTACACAGTCACCTCTTCCCCTTCAGATGCACACAAAAGGCAGGGGGAATTAGTATTTTCCATAAAGAACACAGTAGCAAAGCAGTTGATACATTTCAGCTTCTGGGAGTTTATCAAACTTAAGCAGGAAAATTAGTGTATAATTATGGTTGGAAAACAACAACAAAAATCTAGGGTTCAATAGGCAATGTTGACTTTGCAACATTTCAGATACTGAATATTTTATAGCATGCATTTAAATCATAGAAAAACATACATACTATGTATTAGAAAGGGTAGAACCTATTTAATATGATGTTCTGATTTCTGTGTTGTTAAAGTGAAAACTTTACCAAAGCATTAATGTAGGACTATGTCATACCTATGAAACCTATAATAGGACTTTACTACACCTACATGTCACAAGGATTTTTTCCACTCAGGGAAACAGCATGTAATTCATCCCTCAAAACAATGCTAGCCTTAGTTACAAGCATTTCTGGTGTGCATCACTCGAGTACAATGCTATTTGTAGCAGCCACCACAGTCACAAGCTCAGTGAAGGAATGAGAAGCAAAACGTGTGGAAGGAACTTGTTTAATTAAAACCTTGTTTACTTCGCCTGTTTGCATTACTTGTGCTTCAAAAGCCATGATTTTAAACAAGTGACATTTTACCATTTTCAGGCGAAGGTAGAAAAAATATGTTGGTGAAGAAACCAAGGATTGCATGAAGCATGGATGATGTAGAACCTCCAGCTCCAAGCTATTTGTAAGTGCTCTCTGCATCTCCGGGTTTGGGTTTTATAGGAGTTCAGCCCGAAGCACTTGACTGTGCAAACAGGATGCCTCTCCACAGGAGGAGATTTCCTCCCACAGGAAAATTGTTTCTCCTCTAAAGGCCTGAACCCACACCCCAAACACATCAAAGGAAAAAAATCTCAGTTGCTCCAAACAGCAGAAGTTGCCCAGCTCCCTCACCCCACAAGCCGCACAAGAAAATCTGCATTTAACAGAGTGAGGACACACACCATGGAATTCAGAAGCAGTCACAGATGGAAAACACCTTCCTGAGCTCACCACACTGAGGAGCTGACCTGGCCATGTTCTGAGCCTCACCAACACACCCATCCAGCATTTCCAGAGGAGCACCGGGCACGGATGTGCCCACAAGGACTGCTCTTCCCTGCCCCGCTCACTTCTCAAACCTCTCACCACAGAGACAAAACAGCCAATATGTTATTTTGGGACTGGAAAGAGGGAAATTCAAAAAACGTCTGGGGAAAGTTCTGTCAGAACCCAGGGGCTATTGCCAGTGGAGTGGTGTAAAGAGACAGCAGCAACCTGACTGACCATTAGTGGATTTTTGTGTCTGGACCTAAACTTGGAGTCATTTATTGGTAAACCAGAGAACATAAACACAAACAAACAACTTTTGTGGCCTTCATTCCCTCTTTTGTTGTCTCCATGCTTTAGGAGGTTTAACAAAGACAACTGCTGGATTCTGCATCTGGGATAGTGCACCTGGATGAACAACAGATTGGCAAGGAGAGGCTGCGGAGTGGCCACAGGAAGGGACCTGGGGATCAGCAGGACCATCCCTGTCCTGGATCAGCAGGGCGATCCCTGTCCTGGATCAGCAGGACCATCCCTGTCCTGGATCAGCAGGACCATCCCTGTCCTGGATCAGCAGGGCCAGCCCTGTCCTGGATCAGCAGGGCCAGCCCTGTCCTGGATCAGCAGGGCCAGCCCTGTCTGGGCTCAGCCCCAGCAGTGCCAGCCAGGCCAGGCAGGCATTGTCCTGCTCTGCTCTGGGCTGAGGTGGCCTCACCTCCAGCGCTGCGACAGCTCCGAGCTCTGCTCTGGGACAGGGACGGCGCCAGGGAATGGCTGGAGCTGGGCCAGGGCAGGGTCAGGCTGGAGATGAGGGAAAGGTTCTGCTTCCCCCAGAGGGTGCTGGGCACTGCCCAGGCTCCCCAGGGAATGGTGACATTCCCCAATCTGCCACAGCTCCAGGAGCCTTTGGGCAGCACTGCCAGGGATGGACAGGGTGGGATTGTTGGGGTGTCTGTGCAGGGACAGGAGCTGCACCCATGAGCTTGGGGGTCCTTTCCAGCTCAGAACATTCTATGATTCTACTTACAAACAACTGCTATTACATTAACTATCCCAGATTTTTGCTTAAAAACATCTATTAAACCAGGTCCTAACCCATTTACAGCATCACGAACAACATATGTTCCATAAACCAGGAGCTGCAATACCCCAAGTGCAGCTTCCTAATGCTTTTTCACTTTTATTATCTATGTCATTGAGAATTCGGAGGCTGTCTCCTGTGAAGGAACAGTGGCATTTGCTACAGCCCAGATTTCACAGCACATCTGCCGCGGTGCTGTAAGTGCATGCAGAGGAGACGGAGGAAATGCAGCAGTGTATAGCAAGTAAAAGTTCTATCCAACTAATCAAGTCCACAGGGACAGCACGCAGTGTCACAAGACATATCACTCTACACTTGAATGAGGTTGTCAGCCACGGGGAGGCTGCAAACTGCTGACAGCACTGTGCAGGATGGGGAGGCTCCTAAAGGACACACAGAAGCTCTGTGAAGTGCGTACCTGCTTCTGCGGATGATGGGAAAAAAAAAGAAATTAAGTACAAAAGGGTATTTGCTAATCTGTCTCTCTGGACTTTGCTGCTGGGAATAAAACCAAACTCATTTGAAGTGTTGCATGAACATGAAAATGGTTACTCTGCAGATTTCTCAAAATGTACATATACATTTCTACACGTACAGGTCTAAATATTATGGAACCTACTAAAGAATGATATAGAGCTACTAGAGAGTGTTCAAAGTAGCAGGACAGAGCATGAAGGTGTGTCAGGGGATGTGTAGGCTGGAGACCGGGGAAAGGTTCTGCTTCCCCCAGAGGGTGCTGGGCACTGCCCAGGCTGCCCAGGGAATGGTGACATTCCCAAATCTGCCACAGCTCCAGGAGCCTTTGGACAGCACTGCCAGGGATGGACAGGCTTGGGATTGTTGGGGTGTCTGTGCAGGGACAGGAGCTGGACTGATGATCCCTGGGGATCCTTTCCAACTCAGGATATTCTATTCCAGAATTCTGAAAAAATACCACGTGGCAAAATAAATGCAATACGAATATAGCCCAAAAAAAAAAAAAAAAACCCCAACAAAAAACCCAACAAAACCCAAAAAAACCCCGAGAATATTCGTGGCATTTATAAGAAAGCTCATACATTCAGCAAGCACTTCTTTACAGATGCGCAAGCTCAAGTAGAGTTGCTTATTTTGAGCTTGAGCCTACCAAACGTAATGACAAAAATTGGCATTAAAAGTGCATATTGCTCAAATTCATCCTAAGAGGTTCAAGAATGAAAGCAAAAGATTTGCTCCGGTCCTTTACTCAAGTCATTGAAGAAAAACACCACACTTTAAAAGGTATTCACATTAATTCCCCCTATTAGTCTCACCCCAGATTATTTCATTTATTAGAGCAAATACACTGGCAATGCATTTATTATTCTATATCCATGCAGAACAGCAATGAGTAAGTACCTTTGAAGTGTGTGAAGTTGCATTGCAACACTTAAAACTCTGAAGAAGAGTCTTTATGTCTGGAAGCTGTTTCCCCTGGAAAAACTGAGCAGTTTAATAAAATGCTACAGACCTCTTGCTAAAATTTCTCTGCACTTCACAAACTTTGGAATGAGACCTTTTTAACCAACAGGAGGAACACACAGACTCTGCATTCAGACTGTTATTTGTGAAGTGGTTTGTGTTCTGTTTGTATTCTATAAAATTAATCTCAGCTTTCAGGTTTATTTTGCTGATCTATTCCATCAATTCCATTAGGACCAAATGCTTCTACTCAGTGCCTTTCCACCCACTAACACGACAACCATTATTTAAGTATCAGTTCTATTCTGAGCAGTTCTTAAGAGCTGAATTTTCTGCAGGCTTTAAAGGTACATTTGAGAATATACAACAAATTCTGCTTGTGTGTGTATTGTTTCTGTTTGAGCAAAACTTATTTTTGTATTTAGTCTCCAAAGCACCTAATTAAACGTTTGTACAAATCATACATGACTATGAAAAGTGCCAGGGACAGTCTCCAGTAGAGACAAAAACTGTAACCAAGATCTACATAAATAGATTTGCTCCTAGACTGTTTCCTTCAAAGCAATTAATGGATTTGTTTGAAGATTGTACTAGAACTTTCAACAAGTAAAAAGCACACACAAGCAATACTGCCTCTGTAATGGCACAAAAGCACATTTATATCCAGAAAATGCAGCAAACAGGGGCCACACATTTGATATCACTCTCTCCACAATGTTAAGCCTCCCTGCACTAATTCACTATATCCTGTTTTAGTGAGTATCCTTCATTCAAAGTCTGGCAAAACAAGAAAAATTAAAATCAAGGTAAGTCATGGGGCAGAAAAAATAGTCCATAAAGAAAGTTACAGAATGAAGGAGATACCCCAGGTGTGCAAATCTTTTGGCAGGTGAAAAGCTCAAACGTCTGCAGGAAGAGTGTTAAGTGGAAAAGCCAGGGAGGAGGAAGCAGGTAAGTGCAAATCTCCTGCAAGTTCTGAAAAGGAGGTTATTTTTAAATTGCAGTGGATAAGAAACCAATGAGGATGACAGAGGACAAACCACAGCCCAACTTCCCGGAGAAGGAAAGCATTTTGCTCGTGACATTCTGTACACCCTTAAGTTTTGGGAAGGATTGCCAAGAACTATAATTGAAGGAGTCGCTGCTTTCCAGTCAGGAAGGATTAAGAGCAGCTCTGAAAGCTGTGGAGCACCTCTGCTCCCACTGACTACACACCAGCCTGGAAGCACTTAGTACTCGCCAGCCTTAGGAGAGAAAAATAAGTCAGAAATAAGGATGATTTTTCTGGAGAGGGAGAAAAAATAGGGAGAAGAATTCCAAAAATACTCTAAGTCATTTTAATGAATAAACTAAAAATTTCTGCCTATGGGAACAAACTTCGCTTTCTGCTCGTTTCCGTCTGTAACATGCAGTGTTTTAATTATGCAGCAGTCTCAACAAATAGATTGTCACAGCACTTTAGCTAATTCTATTTAAAATGCCAGCAGAAGATGGGATAATGTCTTCCTTGGTTTGGCTGAGTTTAACCTACCCACTTCTATTCACCAGTGACTCAAACAATTCAGGATATTATAACCACCAAAAAAAATGTTAATATAGTAAAAATATTTAGACCTGGATATACCCTGAAAATCAAAATACTACAAAGTACAAGCCCAGGATTCTCCACAGCTACTCAAAATAATTTTAAAAGCTCGACTAAAATATTCCAGAAAGAATGGGTTGAATAAAACATTTTTAGATGTGAAATGTGCACTTTCCTGTCTCTGTGAAACTGAGATATGTTACTAACCCCAGAGAAACAAATGACAGTAGATATATAATACCTGATATAAATGTAAATTGACATAGCACCAAAAGTCACTGGATAGAAAGCTCATTACACCTTCTGACCCTGAGTTTTGCCTCGAAAGTGGCTACACTAGGGAAGATTTGGGAATGCACTTGATCTGTGTTCTCTTCAATAATAGATAAAGCTATTGACAGTCCCTGTATTATGCCATATGCTATTAATTTATCCATAGAATTTCCAAGATTATCATGAAATTAACTGCTATCTATAATTTTGTTTGTCTGGATTTTTTTACTCAACTCCAGTAGGCAGCTAATACAACAATAATGCACTTCGTTATTCAGAGGGAATTGAACTTTAGTGATAAACAATTAAGGTATTTATACCTGCTCACTGCCAAACGTGCACTTATGAACAGATCATTGTTTTCTAAGAATAATTCTAAGGATAGTTCATCCCTGATGGATACAGATGGCTCGTACAAGTGCAAGGCTGATTCACTGACTGGAGGTAACACATTGAGTTACAGAATAAACTAATGCATGGCAACAAGCAAAGCTTTAGGGCAGCAGAAAAGCTGGGACACAGAAAAACATGAAAATTTGCCCTGTGTTATCGACCTAACTTTGAAAGTAAATTACAAAATTCATGGCAATAATGTTATTTCATATGTGTGCAAACGAGGACCTCCATAGAATCTAGGATCTTGCAATTTGCTGTATAGTCCACACTTTCCTTTTTGGTTTGTTTTTTTTTTTTTTTAATTTCTCAGAGCATAAATAAGTTGATTCATCAGACTGGAGACAGAACATGACCCATAGGTGTAGCAATCTTTTGGAATGCACAGGAACATACTGCAAAAAGCTGCTTTGGTAAAAATCCTCAGCTGACAGAGGTGAGGAGTGGTGACTAATGATATGAAAGAAAGGATGTGAATGGTGCTTGTGGGTTTCTTTGACAAATGAAATATGCACATTTTTGTTGGAAACAGCAGGTTAGCTAACTACGTCCTTACAGTCAGGTACATCTAAAGCACAAATCTATGAATATTAGAGAAGAATTTTGGAATCACAAAGCACATCAGTCTTAAATTCCTTAGAAGAGCCTGAATGACCAAAGACCTCATGCTATACATTTATACATTCAGAGAAAAAAAAAAAAAGACAAATCTTGCCTTACCCGGCCAACTAGGATTGGTTCAGGTCCAGAAAATTCTTCCAATACAAACATTTGATTCCAAACCCAGCCTCTCTTGGAACGGTGCAAAACTCTTTGTTCTTCATTTAGCCTTTTTAGTCCTGTACTGGATCCACTTGGTAGTACTTGAGATTGATTCATTGGAGCCATATAAATGGAAGGAATGACAGTAATCCATAATATTATTAATGGAGTCCATGTATCCATAAGCATTTCCGTTAGTCTTTCTGGCATTGTACCACAAGCTACGCAAATCACCACAGAAATGAAACTATTATTTTGCTTTCCTCCAGACTGTAGCAATCCAATTCATCATGCAGAACAGAACATTTACTTACAGCTCCTCCATGTGTTTACAGCACAGTCAATGTAAAAATAGCTTAGATGATAAAAACATGATCCATTGAGTTTTCCAGTCATTAAAGTTTCCTAGTAGGGGGGAAAAAAAAAAAAAAAAAGAAAGTTCAATTCAGTGACTAAAGAGCTTAGGAAAGCATTCCAAAACATCTTATTTACTTTTACATCATAAACAAGCCATGTTAGGTTTTAAATTTGTAGTTCATAATATTACTGCAGATTAAATGGGTTACAAATAAATTGATTCTGTGTATTCTTTCATTGCCTGAAACACTGAGAGAAGATCCAGAGGAATGATTACACACATTTAGAAAACATTTAGGCCTGGGAACAGGAAGTGTCCAAGGCCAGGTTAGATGGGGCTTGCAGCAACCTGGGATGGCGGAAGGTATCCCTGCCCATGGCAGGGAGGTGGAAATGGATGATCTTGAAGGTCCCTCCCAACCCAAACCAAATTCTGGGATCCCAAATTCTGGGATCTTGACGTTTGTCTGAGGGTCTGAAGAAGCTTCCAACCTTCTCACTACCTGCACTTTTAATTACAAACACATTGTCTGTCAAATAAGCAAATCAAAATAAGGTTCTTTCACTTTTATTCTCTTTTTCTCCACAAAAAGAAAAACCCCAAACTTCTCCTAAATGTACCAGACTCCAGCATCCCATTGTCAGTTTAGTCACCACCTCTCTGCGGCAGCAGCACTGCCCAGCAAACCCTTCCCAGCCCAGCAGAGGAACAGCACTGCCAAATCCCCTCTGAAATCCATAATTCCCAAACCAGCCCACTCCAGGACCTGAGGAAGCTCATTCCTGTACATCTGCACTACAGTTCTCACTGTCTCTCCTTGGCTTTCAGAGAAAACACAGTCATGTTTCATTTCAGAGACATTTTCTTGAATGGACACTTGGGAGCATTTGTCTTTCTTTCCCTGCCCACCCTTTGATGTACCAGAAGGTCACATCAGGTTTCATCTCAGTGCAAATATTCCTTGAAATGGAAAGGCAAGTAAACACAGCAGGCCTGATGCCAGAGGGATGGGCAAAACCTGAAATGCAGCCACGGATCCCATGGAAAGCAAGATGGGATGTGGCTCAGGGAGAAGGGCTGTATTACCCAGTTAGGGAGTTATATGAAAAGAGTTTTGATACATTTTCTTTGATTCGTATCCAAACAATCTCAGCAGAAACCCCCACATACAAGAGAGTAGGAATGCGTATTCTCAAGCTTTCACTGTGTAAACTGGATCTCTTCCACTTCAAAATGAACTCCAAGTGTTGCATGTCTGTGAAAATCCTGAGAGTTTGTGGGGGTTTTTTGGGTTTGGGTTTTGTTTTGGTTTTTTTTTTTTTGGGCTGGGGAGGTTGGTTAGTTATCTTTTTTAAGGTTCAAATACACTCATGGCATAAAACATGCAGAACACCACCTGTTATTTTAAAAGAAAACAATGTAGAAAGTATTTTTCACTTTAAACTTCAGTAATTGCCAAAGCAACTGTGAAATCTGTTGCATGAAAACCTGAAACTGTGAGAAACTTGTCTTGTTAGAAGGGGAGAGGAGCTGCTAGCAAAGTGAAACTCAATCTCTCAAGCAGCATGGAAGAACGGTGAGCTAATAGTGCAGTGCTTTGACAATGCATCCAGAATGAGGAGAATATCCATTACAGGAGAACCTGGAGCTTTACAGACCTCATTGCCAACTGGGGTGGAAATAAAGAAATCAGAGAACACAGCAAGCTCTTGTGAGGAAGTTTTGGGGAAAATGTGAGAGAAGCAAGAGAGGCCTTAAATGTCTTGACATTCTCTCAATCCCAGCAAAGGAAGAGGAGCAAACAGATTAATGATAGGATGCATCAGTCACCCTCTGAAAAGCCTCTTCAGTCTGGGGAATTAAATGGAGTTTACTGCTGCTGCTTTCTGGTACATATTAAAAAGAGATTTTCAGGGGCATGTTTGGTGGTAGAAGGTATCAAGAGAGAGAAACAGCCAAAGTTTCAGTGGAAGTGGTGAAGTTTGGTCATGTGGGATCCTTTTTATATCTGACTGGATATGTGGGTGCCTGCCAGGGCACAGATTTTTCTGATTTCAACAGTGGAGCAAGAACTAAAACATAGGAGAAATAGAACCTCTGTAAAACAGAGCAAGAGACAGCATCTTCAACCAACATCCAGGAATAAATCCGAAATGGCAAGCAGAAATTAAAAACACAACTTAAGGGTCCTTTCCTCTGAGTAACTGATTTTGTGAGTTTATATACAAAGGGATTTTTGATCCAGAAATAGAGTCACACCAGAAAAAGAACAGTACATTCCATCTTGCTCTGTTCAAACCCTAAAAAGGACCCAAGTGGGCCATGACTGACTTCCTTACTCTTCCAGCACAAGCTGGTACAGTTCTTTTCATCAAGAGGACCAAATAATAATAATAAAGCACTTCTTTTCATATTCAAGAAGCTTTCTGAAAACAATTCCTAATTAATCTACCTAGTCTGCCTTCTAAAAGAGATTAAATGAGATAAAACAATACGACGCTCCCAGAAACAATTTTGTTTGAAGGAAGAACAGGATATTTGGTTTTCACACTGCCACTCTCAATCCTTGGAAAGCATTAAGTTCATTTCAGTGCATCCCTCCTCGGTTCCTCCCCCAGACTTCCTGCTTGTTACTCTTCATTTACTCCAATCAAATTTAGGTCCTATCCACTCACACTAATACAGCAGATTCACTGTGACTGGACTGTCCTCACGCTAGCTCTGTGTTCAGCAATACCTTAAGGCAAACGAGGCAAAACCACATCAGGAATATTAGCAATGCACACACTGTGCCACAAAAGCCCAGTCACACAAGCTCAGAGGACTCAGAGCTGGGAGATTCTGAGTGCTGACAGCAAAGTTGGGCAGTGCACGACAAAGGAAAAAAAATCCCATGGGACTTTGGCACGTAGCAGCTCTGCAGACGAATGTGATCAGTGTGGAACAACCGAGCTGGATAAATTTCTCTGCTGCTCAACCTGGCCTTGTAAGAGCTGAGAAACAGACTCTCGTTCAGGTTCTCAGTGAATCAGGGCATACACATTGTGCAAGGCATGCAGGTGGGATTGACCCCAAATTTCCTCACCGAATTTGGAAATGAGTTTTCTTTTCCATCCCTGGGAGCAGAACACCGTGTGTGTGCCTGGGAGCTGATGGAAGGCACTTGAGATATGTGGGCCAGCAATTTATACATCGGCTAATAGGAAAATCAAGAAGTGCCTGGCAGTAAAACTGTAATCCTCTGGATTAGCTGTGTAGGAGGACCTGACAGGGCTACTGAATCAGGCTATGAGAACATATTAAAAGCCATATGTAAAGGCAGACTTAGAAAGCAGGGAAGACCAGGAGGTGAGACACAGTAGCACTTTCCCGTCTTGCATGATGCCCCAGTCTAAAGAAGTAGTGAGTATGGCATGGCAACAAAATCATTCTAGTGAAGTCAGAACCACCTTTTACAAAGCAACAAAAAAGGCAAGCACATGACCCTTCGAGAGTGTATTTCACATAATCAGAGAACTACAAAATGGTTTGGGTTGGAAGAGACCTCAAAACTCATCCCATCCCACCCTGCCATGGCAGGGACAGCTCCCGCTGTGCCAGGCTGCTCCAAGCCCCAATGTCCAGCCTGGCCTTGGGCACTGCCAGGGATCCAGGGGCAGCCACAGCTTCTCTGGGCACCCTGGGCCAGGGCCTGCCCACCCTGCCAGGGAACAATTCCTAATTGCCAAGATCCCATCCAGCCCTGCCCTCGGGCACTGGCAAGCCATTCCCTGCCTCCTGGCCCTGCAGCCCTTGGCTATTGTCTCTCTCCATCTTTCCTGCAGCTCCTTCAGGCCCTGCAAGGCCACACTGAGCTCAGCCCAAAGCTTCTCCTCTCCAGGCTGAGCAATGCCAGCTCTGCCAGCCTTTCCTCCCAGCACAGCTGCTCCATCCTCTGCTCATCCTGGAGCCTCCTCTGGGCTCTCTGCAGCAGCTCCAGCTCCTTCCTGTGCTGGCCCAGGGCTGGGGCAGTGCTCCACCTTCATAAAAGTTTTGCTGGTTTTGATTAAAGTGTAATTTTTGCTTTTAATCTCCACATGTTCAGATGGCCTTGGGCTGTTTTCTTAAACAAAACTTCAGTGATCTTCCGAGTGGTTTCCCTGTGCACTGTCTGATATGTACAACTACAAATCAACTCTAATCCAGCAGAGCTGTTTACAAAACAGCTTTAGTTCTCCATTCACCCCTGAGAGGGGAAAGTGATATTTAAAATATAAAGAATCTCTTTAATGTAGCAAATAGATGAAAGAAAATGCTCCACTATGTCATGGAGCAGAGATTCAAGCAACTGCCTTACATTTTCTAAAACTTAGGACTGTATTCATAAATTTTGTTCTCCATGCACAGAGAAGTGCAGATAAAGCTGAGTGGTTTGTTTTCCACTGTTGTGTGCTGATAGAGTTTTAGAAAAATATTACTCTGTTTGCAGGAACTTGCATCTTGGAACACCACTCATAAAACTCTGAGCTCTGGAGTGCATAAGTCTTGTACAAGTGCACCACAAAGTGATTATGAAGAGGTTTATAACCTAACAGGAGGACACAACCAGCACATAGCTTCAGAAAACAATGTCACACACATTGGGATCTCTCCTGGAGCTCAAATCCATGCAGGTTACAGCTGTGAGTTCATCCCTTGCACGGAGTTAGAGCCAGGTACGGCAACAGACACTTAGAGAGACATAAAGCTCCTTTTGTGTATGAGTGGAGGAAGGCTACAATCATTTTAAAATCATCTTGTAGTTTTAAAAGGTGAGCACTGGAATGTAGTAGATTTGTTCAAAAGATTAATAAAGTTAATAGAAGTAGCTGAAGGTATAAACTTCCCATTGAAAAAGGAAAAAAAAAGTAAGATCATAAAAAGCTTTTAAAAAATCAAATTTTTTGGGGTCATTTTCAAAGCACAGAATATTCATCTGGTCAAATAAACCACTTTATTACAATGCCAGTGCATTGATTTACGCCATGATCTCAGTTTAAGAGATTTTAGAGCCACTCTAGTGTTCCTTCACACAAGGGACATGGAAGGTTGTTTTAGGAACTGCACCAAAGTTTTAATTATTTCATTTGCAGTGATGATATGCAGCACCTTGGCCCTTTGCCCTCACTGTTTCATTGTGGTGGATTTTACCAGTTCCAAAACAACTGTTATTAAAGTAAGAAAAGCCCTTGGGTACTGCCTTCTTCAAATGAGTTACACTAGAGATGCCAGACAAAAATTGATGATTTTTGCCTAAAAGGGATTTTTTGGCAGAACTTTCAGGATCACCTATCTTTTGTATATTAAATAATTTCTACATTTGATGCTAATTTAATATAAGCAAATCCATGCTGCAGAACAAGAAGCCTAAAGTAATTGATGAGAGGCCTTCATTTAGTGACCACCTAGAGAGCCCCAGGCGGTGCTGGGTGGCAGCAAGTGGAAAACCTGTGCACTCTGCAAGCTCCCTCTGGAGCCCCAAAATTCCACCCAGCCACCCTCGTGGGCTTTTGGGCCCAGAAGAACTCATTTAATTTAATGTCTGCCAGAAATAAGAATCCTTACTCCTGCAAAACAGAGGTGTGGGTGAGTTTTAGTGGAGGTTAGGAGAATAAAATAGGAAAGCTGAACAGGTGTTCTTGATAAAAATTTACATCTTGTGGCTTCTGCTGTCTGAAATTCATTGGGCAACAGTGATTTTCTCTTCACATTGTCACAGGTGCCCCACAGTTCATGATCAGGGTTCATTTTTCCCTTGTCAGTAGGTTGGCAAAATTGGGATCCCAGTACACAGATACAGGTATTAGGTACATTTAGTATTTAAATAAATATAGTAAAAGTATACTTTGCTGTCATCCAAGTAAATTCTGTATTATCGTTAAAATTCCTATTATTACTGTTTTTTCTTTCTTAAACATTTTAGGGGCTTTTTTACCTCTCCAGGTATTGGCTACACTACAACTTTTGTTTCTTCTTCCCATTTCTCAAGGATTCAGATAAGGTCCTTTCCCACCAAAAGCAGCAAAATGATGCAGAGCCTTTCCCCAGTGGGAAGAACGATTATCTTTCCTTCACTCATCCCTGTCTGGCAGCGCAACAGAGCCTTATGTTTTCAATAACAAAAATAAAAGGCCTTAGTGCTCCAGTCCCACTAGTAGGAATTCTTCTTACTCTTTCTCATAGAATCACAAAATGGTTTGGGTTGGAAGAGACCTCAAAACTCATCCCATCCCAGCCCTGCCACTGGACAGCTGCCACTGTGCCAGGCTGCTCCAAGCCCCAATGTCCAGCCTGGCCTTGGGCACTGCCAGAGATCCAGGGGCAGCCACAGCTTCTCTGGGCACCCTGGGCCAGGGCCTGCCCACCCTGCCAGGGAACAATTCCTAATTGCCAAGATCCCATCCAGCCCTGCCCTCGGGCACTGGCAAGCCATTCCCTGCCTCCTGGCCCTGCAGCCCTTGGCTATTGTCTCTCTCCATCTTTCCTGCAGCTCCTTCAGGCCCTGCAAGGCCACACTGAGCTCAGCCCAAAGCTTCTCCTCTCCAGGCTGAGCAATGCCAGCTCTGCCAGCCTTTGCTCCCAGCACAGCTGCTCCATCCCTCTCACTTATATGAGAACTGTGGTAAAGGTTTTTAATTTGCCATTAAAGCAAAACAAACCCAAAGTTCAGCAGAACAGAACTATCAAGACACCATATCCAACAAATGAACATGTCATCCTCACCTGCATAACTGTGCTCCACACTCATCCTGTTCTCTGTATATATCCATTAAATTGTACCTGAACTTGATTTAAATCACCCTGGATAAGGCAGAGCACTCATGTTTCCACTGCAAAGGAATGAGTACTTCTTGCCGTAAATAATAACCCTTACTCCTCAGTGGATAATTTGTTTGTGTAAAGATTACTCACTTACTCACAGAACAGTCAAATGAAGAAGCAATTCCCCACGTAGGAGCAGGATGAAGAGAGAGAGAGGCAGTAACCAGCCCTGCTGCCATGGCTCAGACCCTGCTCAGTGCCCACTGCACAGTGCCACTTGCATGCCCTGGCTAGAATCCCCTGCCTCTTATCTGCCAGCAGAACTGTGTGTGCAGTCACTCCCTAACCCAGTTCTGTCAAAATGATCTTGTTAACTTAAACGCCTTTAATAGTAAGGTGTTTTCAAAACCAAATCATTTTGACAGAGCTGGGTTAGGCCATTGCTCATGCTATAATTCCACCAAGAGCAATTTTCATTTAAGAGGTTCTTACCCCTCCTCAGCCCCCACAACATGCAAGCTGCACATCTGAAATAATTGGTCTCCATTCCCATTCCTCCTTCACTGCAGTTTACTGTCCCTGTGTGGTAGTTTTGCCTGGCCCAGTTTTTGCCAGTGAACAGGGTGGGGTACAAAGATGGCTCCTGCATGTCCTGAGTAAAGATTCTGGAAATTTTCCACCATGTCCAGCAGAGCCAGTCTCTGATGGCTGTAAAATGATGGACATGCTGCTGGTAAAACCTGGGCCAATTAGAGATGTTAGTTACGCCTCTGTGAAAACATATTTAAGAAGAAATCAAAACAATGTGAGCACGCACTTCTTTTTAGCCAGGGAAGGAGGAGGAGGAGGTAAAAATATGTAAGGGAGAACAACATGGAGGCACCAAGGTCAGTGGAAAGGCGGGGGAGGAGGTGCTCTAGGCGCCAGAGCTGAAAACCCTCTGCCAGCCGTGGTGAAGACCATGGGGGAGCAGGTGGTCCCCCTGCAGCCCATGGAGTCCAGGGGATGCAGAGAACCCCCACAGCCCGTGGGGAGGTGCCCACGCCAGAGGAGCAGATGATGCCTGCAGGAAGCTGTGATCCAGTGGGAGTCCCAGAGACTGAGAGTTGCAAAGGCCTTGCAGGAGAGAGAAAGGCCTTGCTCCCGGGATGGAAACAGCCTGGCCTCGGCTTGGAATTCTGCAGCCTGGAGAGAATCTCGGACAGCAGCAATCGGGCGGGGCTGCTCGTGAGATTGGACCCACGCCAAAGAAGTTCGCACAGGACTGTCTCTCGTGGGAGGGACCCCCATGGCTAAGTAGAGGATTCTTCCCCCTGATGGACTGACCCTGACCAAAGGAAACCCCCACACCCTGCCCCCACCCCGGAGCTGTTGGTTAGAAGGAAGGAGGGAGGGGGTGAGCTGAGAAATGGTCTTAATAGGGAGAGGGGTGCGTAGAGAAACAGTGTTTGGAGCAGAAGAATTGTGGCCTTGGATTGATTGATTAAGAAAAGCCACATGCCTTGCCCTAGCCCAGATCTGTTGGTTGAATAGAGAGAGAGGGCAACTAGAGAAACAGTGTCTGCAGTGGAAGAATTGCGATGGACTGACCTAAGAAAAACCCCACACCCTGCCCCTGCCTGGGAGTTGTTAGTTAGTTAGAAAGGAGGGAGGGGGTGAGCTGAGAAGTGGTGCCTTAAGAGGGAAAAGAGGGGTGAGTGAAGAAATGGTGTCTTAAGAGCTTATTTTTATCTCCAATTTATCCTCTGACTCTGTTAGATTAATAAATCACTTTTTTTGCAACTTTAAGTTTCCCGCCTGCTCTTGCCCTGAATCTCGTGCGGCCCTTATCAGTGATCTTATCTCAACTCATAAGTCCAGTGTTTTGTGTTAGTTTTTCCTCTCCTCTGCATAGCTGCAGCAGGAGAGAGCATAGAAAGCAAACGTCGTAGGTGCCTGGCATTTAGCCAGGGTCAAACCCACGACACCCTGCAATTGCGCTCTTCACAATCAACACTGCAAGACAGGCCAGTGAAATGTGGGTTAACAAAAACAATTTGCAACAAAACCCTGTCTCAAGACTTTTCCTTCAAGATTCTAACCCCCAGATCATCGCAGAACTAAAGAGCCCATCAACTGTAGGAAAACAACAGGAAGTTTTGAGAACAACTGTGCTAACAAAAAGCATATGAAGTCTCACTATATGCTTCAGAGACCAGAGAAATAGTTGAATCAACAAAATTGAACAGAGGAAAAGTTCTGGAGAAGAGGAGAAACAGGCAATTAGGGACAGCAAACTACTTAAATAAATCTCTGATGGACTCGTGGTATCCAACCATGGTAACCTGCCATGGTTTTGTTCATTGATGCTGGCAGGTTTTAGGGATGGAAACCTCCAGCAGATGAGCAAGTCTGAGGCCAGGCAGGTTTTAGGGATGGAAACCTCCCCCAGATGTGCACATCTGAGGCCAGGCTCCACCAGGCAGGTTTTAGGGATGGAAACCTCTCCCACAGATGTGCAGGTCTGAGGCCAGGCAGGTTTCAGGGATGGAAACCTCGCCCAGATGTGCTGGCCCCATCAGGAGGGAAGTCCTGTGAGCCAGCCCACCCCAGGGAGAGGGGCTGGACACCGCACAGAGCCAGCAGCCACACTCCAGGCCAGGCACGTCCCAGCACTGCTGCAAATCATAATTACCCCGTGTAGCTGCACTAGATTTCAGGCACTAACAGTGATTTTAAGGGACTGTTACGTCACCTGGAGTTAGCCAGAACACACAGAAGCATTAAAGCATTATCCACACATCCTTTCCCTCGGCCGTGCACCTGACATTGCACAGGGAGGGAAATGAGATGGGAAATGTTACACGAACTCTGCTATTGCAGCAGGGCGAGGAATCCTTTGTGCTGTCAGAGGTTCCTGCCAATCCAAGTGCAAATCAATTGTCCGAGTTTATTCTGATGTACTACTCGTGGCAATTTGCTTATGGCTGCCTGGGAAATGAAAAGCAGACACCTAAAGCATTATTTATTCCAGCAACAATGGCAACAGGCACCACCTCTCTCTAGCTTTTGTCTTAGGTGTTCTGCCCTACCCACACACAGAGTAATTCAGTGAGCAAAGATATGGCACTTTATTTCTTTAAGCTTAGTCATGCTCTGCTACTCTTTAAAGACTTCTGCACAGTTCTTTAGGTTATTAAGTGAGATCCTGAGCTTGTGTCAAATGCTAAAGGACTGTTTCAGGCACAGTGTTAGTCTCTGCATCAGATATAGCTGAGGGAATCCATGCACTGGGAAAATACAGACATGCAGGCACACACAGAGATACAGAATTGCAACCGTTTCTTCAACATTTAGACCTCTAATTTTTACTGAAGGATTTATTAATCTATCTAGAAGACTACCAAAAGCAGGTTAGTTCAGTTTTAGGGGTCTGTTTCAGAGGCGGAGGGAAGGAAGGTTTAGAAAAGCTCTCCTAAGATAAATTCCTCTTCCTTCATTCCTGTCCTCTTGCACTTTAACTGGGAAACACCAGAACTGGTGTTCTGGGGTGGAGATGAGGCTGCTAGAGGATACAGGTCATTACACAAATGGACTGAGGCTTCGGGATAAAGAGAAAATGACAATGTACATCGCATTGAAATTTATCTCCCTTAATTAATATTGTAATAAATTGTTTGTTGTTCTGTGACTGCTTAACGTGATACTTCATCGTATCCACAAAGTCTATTTTATGTAAGAGACTACCAAAATATTTTTTTATAATTTTTGACAAATATTTACTATCAGGAAATCTTTTCTTAAAAAAAAAAAACCCAACCACAAAAGAGTACCTTGACCCAGTGATATCACGCTTATTGTTCAACTCCTACTGCTATCAACAAAATTTCTTATTGCGGATATTTTTGTTACTCTTCGATAGTAAAATCAATGTGGGCCAACTTTAAAGCTGCTAAGGCTCAGACTTTTTGTATATAAAGCTGTCAGTCTTTCCAGAAGCAGGCACTACTTTATGGAACCAGAATGCTTTTAAAGAAACCCACCAAGGGTGTCGTCAGAACCTTCAAACTATTTTTATTCTTTATTATTCCTTGCATTGTGCAGCGCTCAGGACTTCCAGTGTGCTACACATGCTCAGGTACAGACCAAAGAGGCAGCACGTGCTCCACAGTTTGCAGCTGAAGATGAAATTTCCTCTCTAAAGAAATAAGTATTTACAATATTTTAAGGCCTTTTTGATTTTGCTTGATTGGTTGTGGTTTTGTTTGACTGGGTTTGGGGTTTTTTGGTGTGGATTTTTTTTCCCGTGACAGCTGATACAAAAGCAATAGGTATTAAAATGGCAATACAGCTATTTTAGCACTACAAAAAAACAAAAGGTATTTGCAATCTCCCCTATTAGCTTCTTATACTTAGAAAAAAAGGAAGGTTTGGGTTTCTGGGAGTCAGACTCCACTGATGTGTGTCAGAACATCACCTCATGGTGCAGGCTCAAAACAGAGAGGAAAGACAGACAAGACTTCCAGAGTGGTCCAGAAACTTAAAAGAGAATGAAAATAGTTGTATCAGCATTGTTTTCATCCTATAGCAAGAGGAAGAAGTGATCTGAAATAATTTTTATTTTCTCCAGTCCACCGATGAAAGCTATTTTGCTTTGACTAAAATAGAAGTGCAGTGCATAGGCTGAACAAGCTGAGCCCGTGGCAGCCTCAGCTGTCACACCCTGCTCCCCTCTGAAGGTGCATTACATAATTTGAGACCTCATCCCTGTGAAAGGAGACAAGGGAGAAAAGGCGAGCTGGGCTCAATGTGAAGCGAGCTCATAAAAAGGCAAACAGATTGGCCTGCGACTGAGAATTAGGTGTTAACCGTGCTCTGCCTGGGGCATTGTTTATCAGGAGACTTTCAGCAGCTGGGATGTGCTTATCCTGTACTTCCTGAAAAAAATATCTTTAAATATTAATGGAGGACATAAATATCTTGCTTTCTGGGCTTCTTTTCCAGTCTTTTAAAAAAATATATAAATATATACAACAGAACTTTCATTTTCTTAGGTTTTGTTTAATGAATATTGGGTATTCTCTACAGAATTAAACAAAACATAATAATTAAGGCAAAACCCACAAGTTTTCCTTACATGTATTCTGATTAAACTAAGATTATAAAATTATGGCTGGACATCAAGATTTATGTAGTGAAAGCTACATAAACTCTCCAGCCATATGCATGAATGTGTGTGTACATTTAAAAATTATTTAAAAAGGAAAAATCTGAATATATCTGGACCTTTCTAACAATATACAATATGACTGCAGTAAACCTACCCTGATCTCTTCTGCTGAGACATGAGGAATTAGAAGTGAAGGTTTCTAATTTTGCATCACTGAATTTGATGACAGTTTTACCACCAATTTAGATGAGTTGTTTGGAAAGAATTACAGCTCTCCAACGTTCAATTCATTTCTTTTGCAGTTTCCAAGTTGAGATTTTGTGGGTTTTTTCTCCCCATTTATTTGTTTTCCTCTGACTTCTGGAAACACACTAAACATAAAGGTCAGAGTCCAGAACACAGAACTCAACCTAAACTTCAGTGACATTAAGTTTTGATGATCTGTTACTTAAAGGGCAATCATGGCTGTTACATTTAATCCATAAGAGATTCACAACTGAAGTGTTGCAAAACTCAATTAGAGAATTGCACTCCCTCTTGAGCGCAAGCAGTCCATTTGCAGTATGATGTAGGGCTCGGAAATAATATACATGCGTTAAAAATGTTTTGTACTTCTATTTTATATAAAACAAATATATAAAATAGGTGCATATGGTTCTGATCATCAGCAACTGCAAAGGAAATGTGTGTAAATGGTAATGGGAGTTCCTCAAATGAGGCTGAGCGTTGCTTCCCTGGAAAAAGCCACTTTGGGTGATCGTACACCAAACCAGAAAGCTGAAACTGTGACCTAGGGACTGCCAAGACTCTTTTCATCATATTTTGAACTCCCTCATCTGTTCTAAAGACCTTATCAAGATACACTGAGAAATACCTCTGTGAGCTTGGCTGTGGCTTGGGCACCTCAGGGTGTGGAAGGCACTTCCCATGGGAGCTTTCCCCTCTCAGAGCTGGGACTGGGAGGCACTGCTAATCTCAAATCCAAGCCAAGGTGCTCATCATTCTCGATTTCAAATAATTTCCACAAGACACATCATGATCAACACTTTGGAAAATCAATTCTGTGAGTGCTATCTCTGCAACCAACCCATGGATAAAGGCTGCTCTCATGGCTAAGGCAGGCAGAAATCAGATTTTATAGCATCTGACTCCAGTAAAAGACTACATGTTGGTAACTGAACTGGTTCACAGATGAATTTTTTTTCTTTTCAGCTTGCGCTTACTACTCCACGTACCGTCAGTACCCAAAGTATTTTGGGAACAAAATTTTATTAATGTGGTTGAAATGCCACTGAGGAGTTGATGTTATTTACGTGGTTGACAGAATGAGAAACATGCTGAATGGATTCTAGAACAAAGAAGGAGAAGCAAATAAATGTGTGTCTATATATACACATATATAGAAACACATTTGAAATCTCAAATTGGACTTTATTTTGTTCTCTGTCTACTGCTCAAATAGTTATGTTCAGAAAGCTCTGTGAGCCACCTTTTCTATGGCAACAACACTAAGAAAAATGTTGAGTTTCCATGATCTAATTTAATTCTATTGATGTGATCTTATGGTAGCAATGATGCTTAAAATGTTCCAAGCTCAAATTGCCGTAGCATTTGCCTCCCACTGAAAGAATTTAGGTTTTATTATTTTATACTCATCATTGAAAGACTCTTATGATACCACTTTAGTGTATATGGTAAGCATAGAATTTTATCAACAGTAGGTCAGGATTTAACAATATTAAAATGGAAAATGAATACTGATTAGATATGGGGTATCTGATGGTTATGGAAGACTTATAAAAATACCTGCACAAGCACTCGCTTTCTGTTACAAAGCATGCACAATCATCATTTAGAAACACACAGCTCCGAGAAATTACAGGACATGTTCACATTCCTTCTTGTTCATCATCTCAGAGGTCAGTACTTCTTTTGCTTTAAAGTCTCCCAAATTTTGGAAATGAAATGATCTGTGTGTACCACGAGTCAATTGGGTGGGCTCCAGGCCCCTATTTTCAACAAATGTCTGACAAAGTCCCAGCTAAAGTCTGTGGGAATGGTCTTACTAAGCGAAGATTTAAAAAGATGAAATCTGCAGCTGTGTGAGAAGAAATAGAAAGAAAATTCAAGAAGTGCTTCAAGAGCTAACAGATTTAAATCCATGTCCATTGCTGATTCTGAGTTCTCACAGAATGGTTCTATATCTTGAAAAAGAGAGTACAAGTGTATTTTTCCAGAGAAGACAATTAGCAACGGTGCAAATAAAATGTCCACAGATCAGTTAAATTGATTTGATAAAGGTGCAGTGTTATGGGAAAAATCCTGAGGATCACGAATGGCAAAAATTCAAAACATTAGAAATTCACAAGAAAGTGAATATAAATCTGATTGTGGGACTACTTCCCCTTTACAACTCTGTTTTGGACCTCAGCAGCAGGAGCTGATGGGAATGACTAAAGAATGTGGAAAAAGCGCTGAGTGACTTCTTCTAAGGAGGATTCCACCTCACCCTGCAGAGATGAAAACTTACTTTAAATGGAAAGTACAAAAGGAGTAGCTGTCATATCCAGCGATACTCCTTATTAAAACCACTTGCATTTGTTAAGCAGGCGCACGGAGTGTTATTGATTTTTTAATATTGAAGAAAATGTCCAAAGTTAGTTTCTTGGCTAGAAGCCTGCCCAGTTAACAAATTGCTCACCTGGATAATTTAAGAACCAACTTACATGAAATGCTTTGATCTCCAAGGAGACTGAAGGCCCTCAGCTTGCAACTAAGCATGGAAATCAAAGTCCTCCATAGCCAGGATGCAAGTTTGGAAAAAAGAAGGGAGTTAATAAATAGTTTAGGAAGAAGCTACCAGAAAGCTCTCCTCATTCTGTGAGCAGTGAGGTGGAACAATAAAGCTTAAAGGATGAAAATATCACATAATAATCCCTTCCTAGGGTTCTTCTGTCACAAACATCCATACAGTGAAGCTGGGAGGTACCACCACAGAGCGCTTTGGGGTGCTGATGTTATCAGATTTTATGGGCGTGAAATTTGGTCATTTCTTCTAGACTTCTCCTAGATGCTTCAGCGTTTTTTTAAAGACAAGAAAAATGTACACGAGGGTAATTTTCCAGTCTCCTGAATTTATTTATTATATATACTGAGAAGCCTATTGTGGAATCTCTGCTTGTTCGTAGCAGTCTGGTGCTGAACATAGAGAAGGAATATCAATTCATACAAGAGCACTGCATATTCCTCCTTATCCTTGTTGCAGAGAAACTCTTGAAGAATTTCCAAAAGAGGATGAGTGAAGTTAAGAGGATTCTTTATCTATAGCTCTGGTAGTTATCAGCTCTATTCTTTAATTGAGACTGAAGTGAGCAGCTGTTAACTTGCATTAAGCGCTAACACGTTACACTCGAAACAATAAACAGTTAACGCTCTCTGAGTTCTTGCAGTCAGCACCTCCCAAAAACACCTGTGTGCGATCCCCACGACGGGCGAGCCGCTTATGTGATCAAGTGCGCTGTTTAGAGGTGTCAGCCTTTATGAAAGTTGTATGAGTGCTTCTTCTCCTCGCAGAGAAAAGAGACAGACTCGCTCGCATGAAACACGGAGTGTGTTTGTGCCTGTCTGGGAGGGAGGGAGCGAGGGCTCTGTTTGATACCTGTTGGCAAGGCGAGCAGGTCTGTGGAGCGCCGTTGTGTGCCAGGTTGGACCGATTCCACTCTATTCAGTCTGCTCCTAAACGCAAACTGTTTGCATTGAGACAAATCCGAGACGTGACCGAACGGCAGCGAAGCGCAAAGGAATCCCTGCCCGCGTTAAGTAGTGTCACCTTCATGGCGGTAGGCAGAGCCTCAGTGAGGACTGGAATTAATCTCTTTTACCCATCCAGAAGCTGCCCCAGGCTCCTGTGGAGGCTGGCGGTGCCTGCCGGGCTCGCCAGCCCAGCCCAGCCCAGTGCTGCCGACAGCGATGGATGCTGTGCTGTCTGCCGGCTCGGGGCTCCCGCCTGGGATGTGCAGGCACTGGAGACGAGCAGAAGAGAAGGATGTGTTCCTCCCCTGCCTTGCTCAAAGAGAAGATGAAGCGTTGAGTGGAGCAGCAGCTTCAGGGGGCCACAGGCTCCTGCGCTGCTGCTCGGGGAGCCTAGGCAGCGAACCAGGCTGGGGCTAAGGGCTCTCTCCCTCTCCCAAGTTTCTGCTGCCTGAATCCTCTGGCTAGGCAGCCAAAGGATGGGGAGGAAAACAACTTGTGGGACAGGGATGACTCCTGGCTAGTTATGGCTACAGATTCATGCCCATCGCAGCTCTTAAGAAGAAGAGCAGTATTTCTGGGATGCCTTCCTCTGTGAAAGTAGGAAAGGAAGCTATGAAGCCATTCCTATTTATTTACTTACTTAGGGGGTGCAAAGCTTTAGGGGGAGGGAAAGCGATGATAAATCTGGGGGATTTCCCCCCCTCAAGGTTCTTCCAGCCTCCTCCTCCCTCATTTACATATCTGGCTGCTGGTGATTTTTATTCTCAGCACGAAAACTGCAATCTATTTCAATGCATGAATGCAGCCCTGCATCTATTCAACACAGTGAAATAGCCCAGAGACTTATTGTACTAAATAAGAAAACAAGGAGAAGAAACGGGTTCGCCAGCCCTAGAAGCAACCCTCTGTGATCCAAAGTCCTCCTGATCCTTTAAAGGAGGGTTGTAGAACGGAAGGAGAAATAAACCTTCCCAAAAAAAAACACCAACAAGCGGCAAGAAAAATACAATCACCGCCACTAATTCTCCCGAGAGAATAATAATGAGAATAAAAAAATACTGACAAGCATCCCACGACATTTTCATTACGGGGAATTTGAAAACATCCTACTTAATGAGGCACCCCAGTTCAGCCCAATACCGCACCTATGGACGAGGAAGGCGCTCGCCCAGCGCACCTTGCACGCACACAGCCCAAGTCAGGCACAAACCCACTGAGCGAGAGCCCTCTGCCAGCCAGCCTCAAATTGTATGAATAAAATGAATACTCACTCTTTGAAGGAGCAAGGGAGCCGCTCGCCCACAGCCACTTCACGCGCGGATTGAAAGGGTGAGGTAAAAAAACATCAGCCAGTCCCTGGGAACAGGCAGGGCTCTCCAGATTTTCTTCTCATGCTTTGCGAGGCTGCCGATGCTGCCGGAGCCGCTGGTTGCTGGGCTTCCCGGGTCTCTGTGCCTGCATGCGGAGCGCAGTTATTAATTTCTCCCTTCGCACAAGCCAGCGGCAGCCGCACGTCTCCAGGAAAGCAGGGATATTCCAAATAAATCCGCTAATTCCGGGGCTGAGCGCGCTATCGTGCCTGCCTGCCTGCCAAACGTAACTGTGAAGCGATGTGGAAAAGTGAGCCGGGAGCCTCCCCTGACAGCTCTTATTGGGCTGATCTCGGAGGCAGGTCTAGCGCTGGGAAATTCGTGTAAGCACTTTGGGGTGGTGGTTTTCCCCCTCCCTCCGCCGCCCGCCTTCCCCC